>PVJS01054219.1:0-13037 GCA_004027185.1 Glis glis
TGAGGCTGGCCGCGAACCCAGATCCTCCGGTCTCCGTCTCCCAAGTACTAGGATTACAAATTGCACCACCACGCCCGGCCTCCCACCTTTCTTTTTTTTTTTTTCGGTACCGGGGATTGAACCCAGGGCCGTTCTACCTCCGTGCTACACCCCCGGCCCTATTTTTTATGCTTTGTTTTTGAAACCGGGTCTCACGACGTTGCAGAGGGCCTCATATATAGAGAGAGAGAGAGCTGAGGCTGGCCGCGAACCCAGATCCTCCGGTCTCCGCCTCTCAAAGTACTGAGATTACAAGTGTGCGCCACCACGCCTGCTCCACCTTTCTTAAATTAATTAAACCTTTGCATTTTTCTGATGGCACGTGTTGAAATTCTTGTTCATCATGGAAGCCAAGGGCCCCTCAGAATTAGCGTGTCTCCCCATGACAGCATCATGGAAAGTACGAAAAAAGTAGAAGCATAGCACATTGGCCCCCCCATCAAGTTACACGTCAGAATCACCTGGGAAGCATTTAACAAAAATACAGATGTCAGAAACTCGGGGGTGAAGTCAGAATCTGATTTCTAAAGCTCCCCCAGGAACTCTGCCATATTCCAGGCAACAAGTCCAAATGAGTTAAATGGTTGGTTCTGAGATTGGCAACACATTGGAATCACCTGGAGAGTCATAAAAAATCCCAGAGTTTAGCCAGGCGTGGTGGCTAATGCTTGTAATCCCAGTACTCAGGAGGCTGAGACAGGAAGATCACAGGTTCAAAGCCAGCCTCAGCAATTTATCAAGACTTTCAGCAACCTAGTAAGACACTGTTTCCAAATAAAAAATAAAATAGGGCTGGGTGTGTAGCCCAGAGGTAGAATGCCCTGGGTTCCAATCCCCAGTACCACAAAAAAAAAAAAAAGAATGTGTGTGCACGTGCAAATGGACCTAAGCAAAGGTATTTTCTAAAGCTCTGCGAGTGATTCCAACCAGGAGCCAAGGAGCCAAGGTCGAGAACCACTGAACTGAAGGAATTCAGAGGTGATAAGAGGCGAGGCGGGGCTCTAAGCTCCAGAGGCCAAGGAATGTTTCTGCAGGAGATGGGATCTGAGCCATGTCTTCAAGAACAAGCAGAAAAGAAGAAAAGAATTCGAGGGTGGAGAACAGCTTAAGCAAAAGAGCAGTTTAGATGAAAGATTCCTAATGAGAAATGGGCTTGGAGCACAGAGCAGAGCCGGATCTTGAGGGGCCCACGGTGCCAAGTAAGGGGTTCACTAACACTGAATGGAGAGTCACAGGAGATTTTGAGCAAGCAAGTGATTGCTTTGAGATTTGGGAGAAGGTAAGTCTGGGAGTAAATAGCTAGTACATGGAGAAAGGCTGGGGACAGGGGGACCAGATAAGAGAGTATTAAAGATTTTCTAAATACCTAGTAATGGGGAGGGCACAGAGAGATTCATATGTATTGCTGGTGGGTGGATAAATTGGTATAGCCTTTCCAGAAGGCAGGGCAACCCAACATTTAGAGTGTCTTTGTGAGTATTGGAACAAGATGCTCCCACATCCTAATAGACACTCCCCGTGCCACAGTGTGTGACTTGGCAAGCAGAGTGGAGGCTGAATTGTCAGCCCCATCTTGCTCCCATTGACACTGGCTCTTACATGCAGTGTGCAACCCTCACAATTGTCTACAGCAAGCCGGGCATGGTGGCACACACCTGTAATCCCAGTACTTGGGAGGCTGAGACAGGAGGTTCGCAGGTTCGAGGACAGCCTCAGCAACATACTGCGACTCTCAGCAACCTAGTGAGACCCTGTTTCAAAACAAAAAAAATAAAATAAAATCAGGCTTGGGGTATAGCTTGGAGGTAAATGACCCTGGGTTCAATCCCCAGTACCAGAAACAAAACAAAACAAGACAATTGTCCACAGCAGCCCTGTTAGAGGACAAAATTGTAGGACTGTGCGTAACCAGCCTTAGCTATGAATCAATAAACACGGAGCACTGTTCCTGCCTGGGGCAGGTCCACCGCAGAGCTATGTGTATCTCAGAAGTGCCCAAGAGAGCCTGTTATGATGTAATGCAGCTACTCAGGAGCTGAGACAGGAGGATGGCAAGTTCAAGGCCAGCCTAGGCAACTCAGTGAAACCCTGGGTTCAATTCCCCAGTACCACAAAAAGAAAGAAAGGACTGGGCATGGTGGCACACACCTGTAATCCCAGTACTTGGGAGGCTGAGACAGGAGGATCATAGGTTCAAAAGCAGCCTCAGCAACTTAGTGAGGCTCTCAGCAACTTAGCGAGATCCTGTTTCCAAATAAAAAATAAAATAGAGCTGGGGTTGTAGGCTGTAGGTAGAAGGCCCCTAAGTTCTATCCCCAGTACCACAAAAAAAAAAAAGAAAAAGAAAAAGAAAGAAAGAAAAGAACAGAAGGAAGGAAGGGAAAGGAAGAAAGTATTAAGAAAGAAAGAAGTTCCCAAGAGAAGTTGGGAATGTAGCTCAGTGGTAGAGCACTTATCTAGCATGCAGGAGACCCTTGGTTCAATCCCCAGTACCACTACGGAGGGGAGGGGAGAAGAGGGGATGCTTTTGTCAGACAACCAGGTGCCCTGCACCAGGGATGACTCAGGATTGGTCTAAGCCAATCTTGGTAATTGCTATTCACTTTGCCAGAAACTGATCCAAAGGGGTACATAACATGGTTCTAGCTAACAAGAGGTGTTTCTAGAAGGATTTGCCTTGCCCAAAAGAGAAAATATGTGAGGTAGAAGCTCTTTTGCTGCCACTGTGAGCCCCCACCCCTGTTTCCTGTTTGGAAGACTGTTGTGTGAAGATAGAATGTTGGAATTCAGCATTGAAGAACCTCAGAGATTCTCGAAGATTCTCAGAGATCCTGAGCCAAGAGCATCTCAAAGATTCTGCCTCAGTACCCTGACCTTGCTGAGCTGCTTAACTGATCTCGGAACCACCTCCCTCCAGACTTCATGTTTTGGGAGATAATTAAACAAGCACCTTTACAACTTCTGTTACTATTATTTATGTATTATATTACATGCAGCTGAACGCATCTGAACATTCTAAATTAATTTTTCAACAGGAACTTAATGTGCTGTTACTTGATACTAAGGATTCAGAGATAGATAATATAAGGTTCCAGCCTTCTGGGAGTTTAAATTCTAGATGGGAAGCTAGACAGTTAAATAAACCCATGGGAGAAGTGCTCTAGCAGAGGTATAAACAAAATACTGCAGGATCACAGAAAGCAAATTGACTTGGTCAGCTAGGTGTGATGGTGCACGCTTGTAATCCCAGACACTCAGGAATTTGAGGCAGGAGGACAGCAAGTTTGAGGCTAGCTGGGCAACTTAGTGAGACCCTGTCTCAAAACAAATAAAATAAAATAGGAGTCGGGGTGTAGCTTGGAGGTAAAATGCCCCTGGGTTCAATCCCTAGTACTGCCAAAAAAAATTTTTTTTCACTTGGTTGGAGAATGTCTCTCATCACTCTCACTGCTGTAATCCAAAGCAACTGACCATGCAACTTAAAGGAAGGATTTATTTGTTCACAGTTTTGGAGATTTCAGAATTTGAGGCCACGTCAGGCTGGGTCTGCAAAGTTCAGGGCATGGCAGTGGGAAGGAGAAAGAGGGAGAGAGAGAGAGCAAAGATCTGCTCTCACATCATGGAGGCTAGAAGCCAGAGAGCAAGCAAGGAGATTCAAGGAGATTCCAGGGCCACACCCCCAGGGACCCACTTCCTCCAGCCACGCCCTAACCTCCCTAGGTTACCAACAGTAAGTCCATTGCAATCCTCAGGACTTAATGATATCAATTCTGAACATTAATACATGAGCTCTTCAGGGGACATTCTATATCTAACCATAACAGAATAAGAGGATATACAGATGGAGTTTTGCGTTAGACCTCAGGCTTGAGGACCATCTGGGTGAAGCTATGATACTGCAGGTGAGAGGTCTGAATTAAACACATAACCTTGGGAGGCAACAGTGCGGAGGTGGCAACTGAAGTCACAGGAAACTTAGTATTTCTCTGCGGATCCCTGAGGAATGCTTTCAACTGCCAGTAGCAGAAACACCAACTCTAGCAGCTTAAAAATGAGACTACCCTGTTCAATCCAGGGTTGATTCATTCACTGGCTTAACAACACCAAAGCGCCAGGGCGGCATCACTGTGACTGATTCTGTTGGGCTTCTCCCCAGGCTCGCAGATGGGTGGCTTCAGGTAGCATATCCTCGAATCTTAAAGCTGTGAAGGAGCCAGGCATGGTGGCACACTCCTGTAATCCCAGTACTTAGGAGGCTGAGACAGGAGGATCACAGGTTCCAGGCCAGCCTCAGCAATGTAGCAAGATTCTCAGCAACCTAGCCAGATCCTGTTTCAAAACGAAAAATAAAAAGGGCTGGAAGTGTAGCTCAGAGGCAGAATGTCCCTGGGTACCAAAAAAATCCCTAGTACCAAAAAAAAAAAAAAGATGTGAAAGGCAGGGGAATTGGGGAACACCCCTGTAATCCCAGTTATTCAGGGGGCTAAAGCAGGAGGATCACAAGTTTAAGACCAGCCTGGGCAATTTAGCAAGACCCTGCCTCAAAATATAAAAGCTCAGCCAGGTGTGGTGGCTTATAATCCCAGTACTTGGGAGGCTGAGACAGGAGTATCACAGGTTCAAAGCCAGCATCAGCAATTTAGTGAGGCTCTCAGCAACTTAGTCAGACCCTGTTCCAAATTAAAAAAAAAAAAAGGCTGGGGATATATCTCAAAGGTAGAATGTCCCTGGGTTTAATCTCCAGCACCACAATAAATAAATAAATAAATAAATAAATAAGAGCTAGGGGTGTAGCTCAGAGGTAGAATGCTCCTGGGTTCAATCCCCAGTTGTGGTGGGGGGAGCAGGGCAGAAGGGCAGCTTGTCCTTATGCATTTGTTCCCTGAGACCCCTCCCACCCAAACTACTCATTGGCCAGTACTATGTTACCTGTCCATCCTTAAACAAATCATAGGCAAAGATAACGATTATCATGATTGCTTGCCCAACCAGGATTCATCCCTTGGCACAGAGAAATGGTCCCCTTTCCTGAACAAAAAGAAAATGAGTGTTGCAAGGACAGCCAAGAGCATCTGACACTCCCCACTGGAGTGAGAGAGGAGGAGGAGGAGAAGGACTAAGACTGAGGACTGGGAACTTGTCAATGTTTTCACGATGGGAGGCGGAGGAGGGATGAAGGTGGAGAATAGATCAGAGAAGTAGGAGGAAGGACTCTCCGGAGGCAAGGAAACAGCTAAGGATAATCCTGGTGAATATGAGTCTTGCTAAGTAGGAAGTCAGTCTTGACCTTAGTAAGTGTTGCCAAGAACATAAAAGCGTATTGAAAAGGGCAAGTGGGAGGTGAAAAAGTGAAGCGTGCAGAAAAAGGGGAGGGGGGACAAAATTTGCAGCCAGAAGGAGAAGACTTGGAGGGAGAAGCCGTATTGAGCATGGAGGCTGCCAGAATCAGAAGCTCTTGCTACAACTGACTACAGCTAGGCTGGAAGACTGACCAGCTTCCTCTCCTGCATATTCATCAGGGACCTTTCCCCAGCTTGAGCGAGAGCCCCTCCCACCCAGCTCCATGATTAATTCCTGTCTCCCTTGGGGTTTGGCATGAAAGAAAGGCTAATCATGCTCCCTTGCCATCTGGGCAATTATGGGCTCCCATCGGTTGGTACAAAATGAGGGGTTTGTGACACTTACTGGCAGCCTGGCCCCCATCACATCTGGGCCTTAATCTCTTGAATTAGCCAAATCAAGGGAAGTTTGGAAATCTATTGTGATTCAAGTGATAGAATAAATAACCCGTGGGCCAGGCCGCACTCCAAGTCTCCCCGCCTTCGTCATGCTAAATTGAAGAAAGTGAAAATGACGAGACTGGCTCTACAGACGCTTTACAGGGAGGCAGAGGTTCAGGGCAGTAAGGTTGCATTCCTGGAGCTCCCCCATCGGCCATTCACCCTGGGCCCATGAGAGGAAAGAGCGAGCTCAGGTTAGGTTAGGGGAGTCTAGACTTGGGAAGGACCTGCATAAGAACTCTACAGTCTGAGAGGCCCTGGATGTCCCTGTGTCCTGGAACCAATCACACAGCATTGGAATCCTCCAGGACTCCTTCTGTCTTCTGTCCCATTGATTATTTGCTGCTTGAGGATAAGGACCAGATTTGCCTTGTTCACATCATTCTGTGCCCAGAGGTCAGAAAAGGACTGACAGAAGGCAGGACTCAAACTGTTAGCCATGTGACCAAATGAAAGAATGAGTGAGAGAAGGTGGGATGCAGAGAACACATTCTAGCCACAAAACACTACTCAAAGGGCATTTCTTGCTGGGCGTGGTGATACACACTTGTAATCCCAATACTTTGGAGGTTGAGACAGAAGGATTGCAGGATCAAAGCCATCCTCAGAAACATAGGTCCTAGCCAGGCATGGTGGTGCATGCTTGTAATCCCAGTACTTGGGAGGCTGAGACCGGAGGATCCAGGTTTGCGGCCAGCCTCAGCTACTTAGTGAGGCCCTCCACAAGTTAGTGAGACCCTGTTTTAAAATAAAGAATAAAAATAGGGCTGGGGATGTGGCTCGGAGGTAGAATATCCCTGGGTTCAATCCCCGGTACCACAAAAAAAAAAAAAAAGAAAGAAATTTAGGCCCTATGCAACTTAGTGAGACACTGTTTCAAAATAAAAGAATAAAGTAGGGCTGGGGTATGGATTAGAGGTAGAACACCCCTGAGTTCCATCCCTAGTAAAAAAAAAGGGGGGGCATTTCTTCAGTAACTGCCATGTGGTTATGGTGGACACTGTATCACTGTGGCCATGCCATCTGGTAGGAAGGAAAAAAAAAAAAAACAAGCAAAATCCCTGACCAGATCCTGCAAGGACCTTTTTGCCTCTGTCAGGGAGGCTATCAGGGCAGAGAAGCCCCTTCACACTTGGTGCCCCCCCCATCCCACAACAGGGACTGTATTCCTCACTTCGCAGATCAAAAACAAAACAAAACCAAAAACTAGCTCAAAGAAACTAAGTTCCTACATATGTTCACATGTCAAGAAATGGAAAAGCTGGACTGGAACCCACACCAAGCCCAACTCTCTTTCCTCTCCATCACCTTGCCTGGTATGAAATGTCCCCCAAAGACTCGTATGTTGAAGCCTTGGTTCCTGGTGTGGCAGTGTTCAGAGCTGGGGATTTGGGAAGGGACTGGATCATGAGGACTCTGGCCTTGTCAATGCATTAGTCCATTGATAGCCGCATGGACCGCTGGGAGGCATGGAAACTGGAGGAGGCGGAGCCTGGCTGAAGGAAGTAGGTCACTGGGGGATGCCCTGGGAGGGTATTTCTAGTCCAAGTCCCTTGCTTTCCCGTTCTCTCTCTGCTTCCCAACTTCTATGAGCCAAGCAGCTTTCCTCCTTGACGCCCTTCCACCATGATGCTCACCTCAGGCCCAAAGCAACGGAGCCACTGACCCTGGACTGAGACCTATGAAACCATGAGCCCAAATAAATCGTTCCTCCTTTAAGTTGTTCATGTCACCAAGCATGGTGGCATATGCCTGTAATCCCAGTACTTGGGAGACTGAGACAGGAGGATCCCAGGTTCGAAGCCAGCCTCAGCAACTCAGCGAGAACCTCAACAACTCAGTGAGACCCTGTTTCAAAATAAAGAATAAAAAATAGGGGTGGGGGTGTAGCTCAGAGGTAGAATGGCCCTAGGTTCCATCCCCAGTACCACAAAAAAATAAATAAATAATAAAATAAAATAAACAGGGTCTCACTAAGTTGCGGAGGGCCTCACTAAGTAGGTGAGGCTGGCCCTGAACCCAGATCTTCCGGTCTCAGCCGCCCAAGTACTGGGATTACAAGTGTGTGCCACCACACCCGCTCAGCCCTATTTTATTTTGAAACAGGGTCTGGCTAAGTTGTTGAGGCTGGTCTTGAACCTGAGATCCTCCTGTCTCAGCCTCCCAAATATAGGGATTACAGATGTGAGCCACCATGCCTGGCTTCAGCTGTGTTTTTATTTGGAGTTCATCATCTTGCAGGGTAGAGAAACCCTCAGACAGCAAACAGGGTGGTGACTAAAGCTGGTGAGTCACAAACCCTGCTGGCCTCCTGGGTGTACCAGCACCCCCGAGGAGAGGGTGTGTGTGTGGGGGGGGACGTGTCCCTGCCCACCTGCACCTAGGAACCAGGACTGGGGGCTGGGGAAGCTAGGACTTCCCTTTAGACTGAGCAGATGGCTGCTGCTTAATGAAGGCGCGCTACAGTCACACACAGACCCTCACACACAAACACACCCACATGCACCAAAAAGGCTCCTGCTTAGAAGAGGGCCTTGTCAGGCCTTAGAAGAGAGCTCTTGAGCTGAGCACCATGGCACACACCTATAATCCCAGTGCTTGGGAGGTTGAGACAGGAGGATCACAGGCTTGAGGCCAGCCTCAGCAATTTAGCAAGACCCTGTTTCAAAATAAAATATAAGAGCCAGGCGTGGTGGTACACGCTTGTAATCCCAGTACCTGGGAGGCTGAGACTGGAGGATCCGGGTACCTATAACTAAATAAATAAATTAATCCTAGGCGTGGTGGCACACACCTGTAATCCCAGTACTTGGGAAGCTGAGACAGGAGAATTGCAGGTTCAAGGATAGCCTCAGCAACCTAGCAAAACCCTGTTTCAAAACAAAAAATAAAAAAATAAAAAAAAGGGCTGGGGGTTTAGCTCAGAGGTAGAATGCCCATGGATTCAATCCCCAGTACCACAAAAAAATAAATAAATAAAATAAAAAGGACTGGAGATATAGCTCAGAGGTAGAATGCCCTGGGTTCAACACCCAGTACAAAAAAAAAAAGAAGAGATCACTTGATAGTTACCGATTGGCTGAATCAGTGGATAAACAGAAGAGTAAATAACAGTTCACATTTGCACAGCACTTAACAGTTGACAAAGCACAGTCACATACATCCGCTCATATAATCGTCCTGGTTGTCATCACCCTCCCAATTGGATCGGTGAGAAAACTCAGTTCAAGGTCTCCCAGCTGATCAGGACCTTGAATGAATGAATGAATGAGTTGGTGAGCCAGGATCAGAAACCACATTGTCTTCTCCGAATTCAGTGTTCTTTCTGCCCTGTATGATGCTATTCTCCTCATGAAGAGTTAAACAGAGTCTCCTCTGAGAAACTTGAGTTGGAGGTAGCTGTGAAAATAAGACTGTGCAGAAACCTCTCCTCGAGGCCCACTGTCGCCTTCACAGCTGCTGCCAGAGTGACTTGTCCTCCTCCCAGCAACCTGAGCCCTCATGCTCACAACCGTGCCGGCCCATGCCAGCTGCTATGCTGTGACATAACTATTTACCGGCCTCCAGACCCTTAGACTGTGAGCCCAGGAGTGCTGGGCCTTGTTCAGCTCTGTGTTCCCAGCACCTGCGTCAGATCAGTGTCACCGGAGCACTGAATGAATGAAAGGATGAATGAATGAATGAGGTATGTCACAGATTCGCTTTTCCTGTGGTCCCCAAAACAAGGAAATAATATCCTGAACCCCAATCTTCTGCCCAGTGGTGTGGTATCAAGGGAATGTACAGGGGCAGTTCTGATAACCCATAATCAATCTCTCTCTCTCTCTCTCTCCCCCTCTGCTTGCCAATACTCAGGAGGAGGCTCAGTATCAACAGGATGATCCCAGTCCCCAGAGAGCAAAAGGGGATAAACCCGCCCCAGCTGCTCTGTCCCTTGCAGCCCCGAAGAGCTAAATTTTCTTTCTGCCTCACAGGACCCACACAGCAATGCTTCCGCCCACATCTTGGCTCTCCCACACCCCTCTCCCTGCCTCTCTCCCATCCAGCCCTCTGCTATCAGAGCTCTGAACACCCAAAAAGGAAAAACGATCTGTGCTGAGCAAAGACAGAGCAGGGAGGAAGGGAAGGGCTGCTCACTGCCAGCTGACATTCTGCAGGCGAGCTGCCTGTGTCTGCGCCAAGGGTTTGGCACCGGCAGAATCTGAGAGAAGTGGAGGAAGAGAGAGAGAGAGAGAGATGTGCTGATTTCCACAGCACTTCCTAGCTTGAACTGTACTGAAATGGCTTCCCCAAGCAGGATGAGATCAAAGGCCTGTAGATGAGCCAGGCGTGGTGTCACAATAGAAGGATCACAGGTTGGAGGCCAGCCTCAGCAACTTAGCAAGATCCTGTTTCAGAATAAAAAATAAAAAAGGCCTGGGGGTGAACTGAGGTAGAATGCCCATGGGTTCAATCCTCAGTACCAAAAAGAAAAAAGAAAGAAAGAAAAAGAAAAAAAAGGTCTGTAGATGATAAACACAGGAGGTCATACATTCATTTGACAAACATTTACTGGACAGTTTACGTGACAGACAGCACACTCAGCACAAGGAATGCACACGTGAAAGACAGCATACCTATCCCGGAAAATCTCATCTTTGAGCAAAAGAGACAAATAAGCATATGATGTGACCAGCACTAAGGAAGAGACAAGCACTGGACACGATAAGGCCCCAGAAGAGGGTCAACTGACCCAGACCCAGGAGGTGGTCAGAGAGTCTGCCTGGAGGAGGTGACACCCAACACAGAGTTGTGAAGAACAGGGAGGAATTAGATCCATTCGAATGGGAAAAAGGCGCTTGTAGGCAGGGGGATGCCTGGGCAGAGGCACAGGGCTGAAAGAGCATGCCACAAGTGCAGTGATTTGGTGCCGCAGAGTGAGGGTGGAGGAGAGGAGAGGAGTGGTCAGGGTGTGAAGGCTCCTGTTGGAGAAGTTAGGGAGTTTGGATGTTTTCGTTTTGTTTGTGGTACTGGGCATTGAACCCAGAAGCATTTTACCTCCGAGCTAAAACCCCAGTCCTTTTTTTTAATTTCTTGGGTTTTTTTTGTGAGTGTGTGTGTGTGGGGGGGGGGTACTGAAGATTGAACCCAGGGGCATTCTACCTCCGAGCTACACCTTCAACCCTTTTTATTTTTTGTTTTGAAACAGAGTCTCACTAGTTTGCTGAAAGTCTCACTGAGTTGCTAAAGCTGTCCTCAAATCTGGGAATCTCCTGTCTCAGCCTCCCAAATACTGGGATTACAGGTGTGTGCCACCACATCCGGCTTATTTCTTGTTGTTTTATTTTGTTTTGTTTGTTTTGTGTGTGTGGTTCTGGGGTTTGAACCCAGAGGCGTTCTACCTCTGAGCTACACCCCCAGCCCTAATTTTATTTTTTATTTGGAAACAGGATCTCGCTAAACGGATGTGAGCCTCACTGAGTTGCTAAGGCTAGCTTGGAACCTGTGATCCTCCTGTCCCAACCTCCCAAGTACTGGGATTACAGGTGTGCACCACTGCACCTGGCTAGATATTATTTTAAAGACAGTGAGGAAGCTGGGCATGGTGACACACAATTGTAATGCCAGTGCTTGGGAGGCTGAGACAGGAGGATCACAGGTTCAAAGCCAGCCTTGGAAACTTAGGGAGGCTCTTAGCAACCTAATGACACCCTGTTTCCAAATAAGAAATAAAATCGGGCCGGGCGTGGTGGTGCACGCTTGTAATCCCATTACTTTGGGAGGCGGAGACCGGAGGATCCAGGTTCGCGGCCAGCCTCAGCTCTTTCTATCTCTCTCTCTCTCTCTCTCTCTCTCTCTCTCTCTCTCTACTTAGTGAGGCCCTCCGCAACTTCGTGAGACCCGGTTTCAAAATAAAGTATAAAAAATAGGGCTGGGGGTGTAGTTCGGAGGTAGAACGCCTCTGGGTTCAATCCCTGGTACCACAAAAAAAAAAAGAAAGAAAGAAAGAAAATCGGGCTGGGGGTGTAGTTAGGAGGTAGAATCCCTCTGGGTTCAATTCCTAGTACCCTCCCCCTCCAAAAAAAAATCAAAACAAAAATAAGCTAGACATGGTGGCACATGCTTGTAATCCCAGTACTTGGGGTCACAGGTTCAAGGACAGCCTCAGCAAGTAGTGAGACCCTCATCAGCCTAGGAAGACACTGTTTCAAATAAAAAGTAGGGCTGGGGGTGTAGCTCTGAGGAAGAATGCCTGAGTTCAACCCCTAGTACCAAAAAAAAATAATAATAATAATAACAAAAATAAGGTAAAGGCTGGAGGTATAGCTCAGAGGTAGAATGCCCCTGGCTTCAATCCCCAGTACCACACACACAAATAAAATAAAATAAAATAAAATAAAATAAAATAAAATAAAATAAAATAAAATAAAATAAAATAAAATAGAACTGGGGGTGTACCTCAGAGGTACAATGTGCCTGGGTTTAATCCCCAGTATCAAAAATAAATAAATTAATTAATTAAATAAAGACAGTGGGAGAAAAAAACTGTAATCCCCAAAAGGATTACAGGTTTGAGGCCAGCCTCAGCAATTTAACAAGACCCTCAGCAACCTACTGAGACCCTGTTCCAAAATAAATAAATAAATAAATATAATAAAATAAAAAGGACTGGAGTTATAGCTCAGAGGTAGAATACCCCTGGGTTCAATCTCCAGCACCAAAAAAAAAAAGGGTATGGATGAGATTATTCATGAAAAATGTGCACCTGGAGAGTATGTGGACTTTCTGCCCCTGGGCATGATGGGCTGAGATAAGACAAGTGAAAGTGCTTGGCCTGATGTGGGTCAGAATGGATGCTTAAGCCTGCGTGGTGGTGTACACCTGTAATCCTAGTACTTTGGGAGGTTGAGACAGGAGGATTGCAGGTTCGAGGGCAGCCTCAGCAAGTAGTGAGACACTCATCAACCAAGCAAGACCCTGTTTCAAAATAAAAACAAAATAGGGCTGGGGTGTAGCTCAGAGGTAGAATGCCCCAGCACCACACACACAAAAAAAGAATGTATGCTTAATACATTTTAGCTGAGTGAACAGTAAGTAGGTCAAGAATCATGACTAGGGCTGGGGATGTAACTCAGCCCTAGAACGTGTGCTTATGAGTGAGGCCTCAGCTTTGATTCCAACAACACACACACACGCACACACACACACACACACACACACACACACACACGCATACAC
>PVJS01054220.1:0-13037 GCA_004027185.1 Glis glis
AGACTACAATGCACAAATAAAAACATAAAAAAAAAAAAAACTGCTGAAAACTGCTGGCCAGGCAATTGCTGGAAAAACAGGATGTCCTTGCTTAAGGACCCCTAATCAAGGTTAAGATGACATTCTATGGGCGTATGGTTACTGTAACATCCCGGGATTTAAGGAAAACATATCTAAATATCGGCCCTAGTGCAAGGGCAATTGCCAATAACCAATCCCTGGTAAACCACAAAACCTAAAGCCAATCATGGTAAAGGTCAAGAAGGCCTGCGAACAGCTGCCCAATCAATAGAAAAGTCTTTGTCTAGCTATCCAATTAACAGAGGTTCTTTGTCTAAAAAGGTATAAAAATAGAAGCAAAAATGTGCTGGGGGGGTTCCCATAGAGAACTGCTGCATCAGTTCATGTCGGGCACCCAGGCTTAAGCTTGAATAAAGGCTCTTCTGCTGTTGCATACAGATTCGACTCCTTGGTGGTCTCTTCGGGACAGAGGGTCTGGGCACAATAATCCCAGTACTTGGGAGGCGGAGACCGGAGGATCCGGGTTCTCGACCAGCCTCAGCTACTTAGTGAGGCCCTCCACAACTTCCTGAGACCCGGTTTCAAAATAAAGGATAAAAAAATAGGGCCGGAGGTATAGCTCGGAGGTAGAACGCCCCTGGATTCAATCCCCGGTACAACACACACACACACAAAATATATATATATATCTATAGGAATTCCAATAGAGTCTTGTCTATTAAGATATTGAAAATATTTTATAAAAATTATTGTTTGATCTATACAATTACCCTGTCACCCACTCTGGGCATAGAGCATCCCCATTTAGTAGATGAGAGAATCTAAAATCTGGAGGTTCATGTCTTAAAGAACCACACTGGATTAACATGCTTGAGGTGTTTATTAGAGAAAAATTAGAGTTAAACCTGTGCCATGAATTTTTCTTTCAAATAAATAATGAAAAATTGAACTCCCATTTTATTCAAAGGATTCTACAGATAGCCTGAGTTAGAACTTTACTATAAGTTTTCTAAATATGAAGTGACAACTTTTTAAAAAGCAGGACAGTAATACAACAGATTTCAAACTGTGCAATGAAATACTAGAACTATTGGAAGATCAGGAAATTTCCTTTTAGATAATAGTACTGAGGAACCAAGGAAGGTCAGTTACAAAGTATAGATGGATTCTGTCTCCCTGTATTCATTGTATTCTCCAAAAAAGCATACATGTGAAGACTGGGCATGCTCCAATGCTTGGTAAAGGAACTAAACCATTTAAATAGAACATATGATATCCTACTGTGTTCCTTTTGTCCCCAAGACAGATATAATTAAATTAATCTTGCTGTCAAAACACATGTAGCAAAATGGGTCAAAACTCTTCATAAACCTTTAGCAATCTGACAATAAATTAACAAATTGACTAATGTCTCTGTAGTGGTAGGAACATCTGGGACTAAAGGAGGGAAGATGAGATGAGAGCAGCATAACATGTTGTCCCGTAATTGCTCTGTGGACTTTTTCTATAGTGGATCATCCTCCCAATCCAATTTAAGTAAATCATCCAGCATATGGTTTGTACTAAATTTAGAGCATCTGTGATACTCACTGTTATGCATGCTTGCCACACAGGTGTCTGATTTTGGACTTGTCATATGGACAGATGGAATTTTTTCTGTTTGTCGTTTTTATTGGTGGTGAAGTAAAGGCATTAACCCTAGCTACTGTGGAAACAGCCTTGCTCACATTGCTCCCTTTCCTTCATTACAAAGTGAGAGTTAGCTCTTGACCACTCTTTTCTTATTCAAGTGATTCAATTCATGGTCATAAAAATGTTTTAGCTGAAATGGTTAACTTTCCAGGACATGAGATAAAATTTTGCAATATATTTTTCTTTTGGAGACATTTTTTTTTTTTTTTTGCGGTACCGGGGATTGTACGCAGGGGCGTTCTACCTCCGCGCTACACCCCCGGCCCTATTTTTTATACTTTATTTTGAAACCGGGTCTCACGAAGTTGTGGAGGGCCTCACTAGGTAGAGAGAGAGAGAGCGAGGGAGAGAGAGAGGGAGAGAGGGAGAGAGAGAGGGAGAGAGCTGAGGCTGGCCACGAACCCGGATCCTCCGGTCTCCGCCTCCCAAAGTACTGGGATTACAAGCGTGCGCCACCATGCCTGGCTTTTTGGAGACATTTTAATGCATTTATATACATTACTTATTAATATAAATTAATAATAGAGATTGCTTATAATGAACTAGATACTTTTTTATACTGGGGATTGAATTAAGGAACATTTTACCTCTGGGCTATACCCCCAGTCCTTTTTATTTTGAAACAGGGTCTTACTAAGTTGCTGAGACTAGCTTTGAACTTGAAATCTTCCTGTTTCAGCTCCCCAAGTACTGGGATTGTAGGTAGGGGCAGGCATACTTGGCAAACTAGATACTTCTTCTGTGTGTGTGTGTGTGTGTGTGTGTGTGTGTGTGTGTGTGTGATTTTGGGGATTGAACCCAGGGGCATTCTACCTCCAAGCTACACCCCCAGACCTATTTTATTCTTATTTTGAAACAGGGTCTCACTAGGTTGATGAGAGTCTCACTACTTGCTGAGGCTGTCCTCAAACCTGCGATCCTCCTGTCTCAGCCTCCCAAGTACTGGGATTACAAGCATGCGACACTTCTTAAGAAATAACATTTTATACTACTAACACCCCTATCATGTTGGTATAATTTATATCCTCATTTTAGAGATGGAGTTTTAACACAGGAGAAACTTGTCAAAAGTAGCACAATAATTAAGAACTTGAACTGGGACCTGGACCCAAGCCCTTGAGCTCCAGAACTCTTTCTTTTAGACATTATACTCTACTACTTCTCTCATTGACAAAATTAGGTGGTGGATTTATCATTTTATGGTATTCTCTTAAACATTTTTACTAATGCCCTATCAAAATCAGATTAAGAATTATTTTATCATTGATTAACATTTATTTTAATCCCCTATGCTGGTTTTCTTTTTCTTTTTTTGTAGTGGGAATGGAACCTAGGAGCATTCTATCTCTGAGCTACACCCCCAGCCTTATTTATTTATTTATTTATTTATTTTGAAACAGGGTCTTGCTAATTTGCTGAGAGTCTCCCTAAGTTGCTAAGTCTGGCTTTGAACCTGCACTCTTCCTCTCTCACCCTCCCAAGCACTGGGTTTATTGGCATGCAACACCATGCCCAGCCCATTTGCTATTTTTCTTTCCATTTCTTTTCCTTCTTTTTTCTTTTTTGTAGTACTGGAAATTGAACCCAGAGACATTCTGCACCCAAGCTATAACCCCAGTCAGTCCTTTTTTAAAATTATTTTTTGTTTTGAATCAAAGTCTTGCTAGGTTGCTGAAGTTCTCACTAAATTGCTGAGGCTGGTCTTGAACCTGCAATCCTCTGGTCTCAGCCTCCCAAGTACTGGGATTCCAGGTGTGCACAACCACACCTGGCTTGCTGTTTTTCTTGATGGTGGTGGTCATGATATCATAAGGTTTAGTGAAGTTTAATAGCTATAGCCACAGGTTATACTTTAAAATTGGCAGCATATTCTAACTATTAGAAAGATTTCCTTGTCTTAATTTGAGTTGCTACAACAAAATTACTATTGACTGAGTAGCATCAAGAATTGGGAAAGTAATCAGGATTGAAATCACAAAGAACTTTCCAGGCCTCGGTAAAATTTAAGAATGTATTATGGAATAGAAATTTAATGGGTTTGGGTTTTATTTCTTAAGCAAAGGAGTGGTGTGATTTTGAGTTTTATTTCTATTTTTTAAATCAATCTCCTTTCTTTTTTTTTTTTGCGGTACTGGGGAGTGAACCCAGGGGCATTCTACCTCCAAGCTACACCCCTGGCCCTATTTTTTATTCTTTATTTTGAAACAGGGTCTCACTAAGTTGCAGAGGGCCTCACTAAGTTGCTGAGGCTGGCCGCGAACCCAGATCCTCCAGTCTCAGCCTCCCAAGTACTGGGATTACAAGCGTGCGCCACCATGCCCGGTTTCAATCTCCTTTCTATATGGAGTCAGTATTCCAACAAGAAGAGGAGTGGGAACAAGGAGGTAATTTAAGAGGTCATTACCATAGAATAAGCAGAAAGTATTAGTGGCTAGATTTTTGATAGGAGCAATGAAAATAAAAATAATTTCTAGGTAATGACAATAGTACTTTCTGGATTTATGTTCAAGAATGTGAGATAAAAAAGATCTTGGCACACAACTAGGTTCATAGTGAATACTATGTTCCTTTTAGAGAGATTATTGTCTTTTGTACATGGTAGAGTAAGTGGCTCATGTGAAAGCACTCAGTAAATATTGACTTATTGAAAGGATATATTAATAAAGTGTACTTTTTAGGACTGTGTTAAACATTGCACTGAATGACATTTTAGCATGCTACTATACATTATATTTTACCTGAATTCAAAATTAAAAATCAGCTTCCTTGGTGTGAATTAGATACAAATTTGCCTTTTTTGGGGGGGACATGAATTAACCAGAAACCCACCATAAACCCTAGAAGTGGAGGAGTTTAAATACTCTCTAGGTCTTACTTTCCCTTGTAAACTTAGTTCCAAGTAAGAGCAAGAGAAATTGGTTTAGAAGGTTGATTTAATTTTGTTAATATGTAACAATGTTCTGCATGGTTTTGTCACATTCCTGCTACTAAGTAGACCAAGAATTTCTATCATTATTCCACCTTTTCCTCTTTTATCTTTTTTGTCTCTGAATTCCTTTAAAAGTTAGATATAAGATACCAAACAAGACATCATGATTTTATTAGTGAAAGGCAATTAACAAACATATGAGATTATGGATTTAAAATTAATAAATGAGCCAGGCCTGGTCCTGTTATCCCAGTACTTGGAAGGCTAACACAGGAGGATTGCAGGTTTGGAGAGCAGCCACAGCAACTTAGTAAGACTCTCAACAACCAAGCAAGACTCTGATTCAAAACAAGAAATAAAAAGGGCTGGGAGTATAGCTAGGAGTTCAATCCTCAGTTACACATGCCCATGCACACACACACACACATACACACACAAATTAATAGTGAAATATCAAGCAAAGGAGAAAGTTAAGAGCTACTGAAGTATATTTTTTTTGAAGAGTGTCTTATGCCATATTATACTAGAACTTAGGACTTAGTGGAATTCCCCAAATGTTGATAAGAAGCCCCCATCATAGCTTTTATGACATTATTATAATCATAGGCCTCACGTATTACATGGGGCCATCAAGAACTTGAAGAAAATGAATAATTCTCATTCATCTTTGAGCATTCGGTACTGTATGGTTTTGTGCAATACAAAATATCTTTAATCTTATGGAAAACAGACTGCTTTGCAAAATGAAAAACTAAAGTGAAAAGTGACAAATTCAACAAAGCAGAACACACAAATATTGAAACTACCCTTAATGGAAAGAATTTCAAGGGGAAACAGAAGTTGTGAAAATATCTTTAATTATATATTCAGTAGAATAATGAAACCAGGCTTCATAACAGGAGAGAACACAAAGAGTGGCAGAGTTCATACTGCTTCTCCTTTAAAAATAAAACATTTTTTCCTAGAATAATGAGCTGGAGATTTATTTGATTTTCTGACTTTATTTTTAGATGCTGTCTTGCTAAGGCCAATTATCATCTAGAACTGTTTAAACACCAAACACATCCCAATCTAATCAGAGTGAAATACACACTGAACTCCAAAATAATAAACACAAATTCAAGATGAATTGAGATGAACAAGCACAGTCCACTTTGAAAAAGACCTTGCAGTATAATAACCTATTAAACCCCTGCTTACATTTCACAGAAGCAATTAATAAAGTCAACAGAGGATTGAGAGAGATCTTTACAACAGCAGAATGTAAATCAAATGTTGTCACATTATATAATTTCATAATATTCCTACATGAGAACTATCTTTGTATATGCACAAAATCTTAAAAATCAGAGTGGTAATTTTCACTGTTTAAAGAAACTGTCGTAAATGCTTTCGTTAATTTTATATAATCATAACTATTCATGGTTTAATGCTCTATAATATGCACACTTGAAGGAGGAGTAATCTTTAAGGTTGTATATGAATTGCTAGTTTGTCCCTGTGTCCTATTGTTTAATTCATACCAGTAACATATTTTTATCTGTTTACTTGTTAGCTACCATTTGAAGGGTAGAATATACAGACTCAATATATATACAGTAAGTGCAAGATGTGTAAACATAGAAATGGTGTTATAGGCAGCCAGATATATTCAGGGAAGTGTTAGGAGTAAAAAAGACAGAAAGTCATAAACTAGAAGTTTTTACGTATTGTGACTTAACAGGAAAGTAAGTGAAAAGCCAATTGTTGAAAATAAGGATGCTTCAAGCAGAGCACAGAACTGACAATAGACAAGAAGACAGACATCTGAGTTTCTCGCTGCTTTGGCTGTATCCTGAGCGTCCCAAAGCCCTCCTTCCTGGATTTTTCATTCTTCTTTGTCATCAAAATTGTCTATTCTCACCTCAATACACCTGACTCCCCTACCTTCCTTCTTGTGTTGATATTTCTCATGACCACTTTATACTGTCTGATTGCATAGTGTTTTTGCATTTTGGCTGGGAGAGGAAGAAGTAATTCTTGCCTACAAGAGTAAAAAGTATCGAATAAATAAATTAAATCTGTGAGTCAACTATTCAGTGCATATTTGCATTGCTTCCTTTTGATTTAAACTTAATCTTACACATATAGATGGTATACATGTGAAATTACTAAATGAGAATTTCTAAAGACTGAATTCCACGCAATAACTCACAACCCAATTTATTTTCATATAGGTGAGAAGTTAGCACCTGATATAATATTAAAGGAAAATTCATAAAGAAATTTCCCCCTACACAAACTACATGAACTGCCTTTCTATCCTTCATTTATAAGCCAGTTGTCATAAACACAAAGTAAACTTTCATACTATTATGATTTTAATAAAGCATAAACCATGAACTTATATGCTTTTATGTCTCTTTGCAAAGTTCATCTAAATGTAACCTGGGAGACTATTTTGATGACAAAGACATTGGAAAATGTCTTCTGCATACAAAGGTCATAAATTGTATAATGAAAAATCAAAAAGCCTGAGTGAGGAAAAGACAGAAGAAAGGAACAAAGCATAATAAAGCTGTTAAGGTCAGCACATTTTTCTTTCATTCATTCCCATTTTCCATTCTAAATTTCATTATATCAATTAACCTAAAGTGAAATGATTAAGTGATTCAATGTCAGCTAATTCCCTCTTTGTATAATTACCCTTCCTTCATTCCTCCCTCCTTCCTTCCTCTTTCTTTCTTTCTTTCTTTCTTTCTTTCTTTCTTTCTTTCTTTCTTTTCTTTCTTCTTTTTTTCTTTCTTTCTTTCTTTCTTTCTTTCTTTCTTTCTTTCTTTCTTCTGTTTTCCTTTGTCATTTAAACTAGTCATTTCAGGAAAAAAGTGCCTATAATATAGAGAAAAAACATGGATTCATTCAATGCTACTGTGTGTGACTTACTGTGTATATGGCCAAAAGTACCCCCCCAAAAAAAACACAAACTACAAATGTCCAAATTTTGAGAGAGACTTATGTGAAATCTCAATAATGTAATCCATCACTTTGTTCCCACAATTAAAGGATAATTTTTTAACTACTTTGGAACTCATAGCTTAAAATCACAAACTATTAAATAATTCTTTTCTTTTTATTTTATAAAAATAGCATGCCTATTTTGAGGAAAACAAAAAGCAAAAAATGCAATACTAATCATAAAGCCCCAGAACCAAGTGTATAGGAAACCTACCCTTACATTACCCAATCTAGTTTCTTTTTATTTCAAGCTGTGGCCATTTAAGAGAACAAGTATGTTGCCCTATTACCCAGGCTTAAAAATAAACTTAATTTAATAATAGTAATTTTCTAGCATAAAGAATATTTAAAATACAAGCCAGGTTTAGTGGCACACTCCTATAATCCCAGTACTAGGGAGGCTGAGACGGAAGGATCATAGGTTTGAGGCCAGCCTCAATAACTTAGCCAGACCCTCAGCAACATAATGAGACCCTGTTTCAAAATAAAAAATAAAATAGGATTGGGGGGGTGTAGCTCAGGGGTATAATAACCCTGGGTTCCATTCACGGCCCCCCCAAAAAGTGCTTAAACACAAAAGTTGTATACCTTTGTTTTATATTCTATACCAATTCCCTCATTTTTTTGGAGACAGTACAAATACAGAAGAGATAAATATTAAACATTAATTATAATAGAATGCCTACAAATACCTTATGAGATAATAATTATGATAAAAGTTCTATACTAGTTACCCTAGTAGTTTATTTTTATACAAAAAAAGACTAGAAAAGCAAGGAAAAAATAGAGTGATGAGGAAAGTTGACAAATTATATAAGGATTATATTTGAATAAAATTGTTTCATAAATTGATATGATAGCTTTATTGAAGAATTTATGAATATAGGTATTGAGATATGAAAGTTTAGTCAAAAAAGACAAAAGAAAAAATGAAGATAATATACAGATACATCATTAGATATATCAAAGAAAGTTCAAATTCAAATAGTAAAACAAAGAAAGAAAAATAATTTGATATTGTTGACATAAAGATTATTGGAAATTATCAGCAGAAATCTTAGTGCATATCAAGAATTGAAAGATGAAAATCAGGTTTTATAAGGAGAAATAACAAGAAGGTAAGGGGAAAGAGAGAAACAACTGAAAAAATAGTGATGAAAAGAGGTTGTGATAAATTTTCCAGGAAAGGATTAGTTTAGAAGAAAGAAAAATTAGAGTAAAGATATAAAGCAGTTTTAGGGTCAATTAGTTGAAAATTTTGTGGATGGTGTTATACTCTTTCATAGTTAGAAGTATAACTTTAATTCTGAAGAAAGTAATCTTTGATTTTGAAAAAATAGATATTCTGATACTCTGAAAAGTAATTGCATACTTAGTAAACAAAAAGGAATTATCTTTTTAAGTAGCAATTTAAAAAAAGAGAAGAAATAAGCCATTCTACTTATTTGACAGCATATATATCAAATACTAATGAGAGATGTGGTCCTTATAGTTCCTTATAGTTTCACAATTTGACTGTTTTTTTGTTTGTTTTGATGTGTGTGTGTGTGTGTGTGTGTGTGTGTGTGTGTGTATGGTGAAAGCCTTGTTCTTGCTACTTATAGTGTAGTAGGAACTTTTATAAACTGCATCATATTGGAAAACAGTTTGGAATTACGTAATAAAATCTGTAGTCTTCACACTCTGTGACCCAGAAGTTCTATCCTCATGTACCTGGGTGAAGCAAGTGTCTGCATATGTCATGAGTGTTCATAGTAGAGTTGTTCACTGTACCTAAATGGGAAACCTTTTGATACCCATAAAATGTAACTTAGACAAATAAAAGCTGGGCACACATAAACAAATATTATAGAAAATAATAATGAATATGAAACTTCAGTAACACCTTATAAACCTAATGTTGAGTGATGATGACAATGGACAAAACACATGCACAAGATAGAGCTAATTATTTAAATTCAAAGATGATAAAATGAAGACATAATAAGTGTGCATTCATTGATGGTATAACTATATGGAGGAAATAGAAGATGAGTATCACAAAAGTTAGGGAGGTAGGAGATGCCAAAAGAGAAGTTTGTTCTTGGAGACAAGTCCACATGGATGAGAGTTTGGTGTTTTTTCCTTGACCTGGGTGATGACTATAATTCTGTAATTTTGTAATTTTGCTGATGTTTCCCTATTTATATGTGCAGTAATAACATAGCAATGTAAAAAAACAAACATACAAAAATAATCTAAAAACATGGTACCTAAAGATTAAATTCTCTACCAAATTCCTCTAATTTAACACTCCTCCAGAAATTGAGAGGTAAGATTTTAAATTTAATCATAGTAACAGTATAAATGATGTTTTATAATACTTTCATAAAATTTCTACAGATGTCTGAAGAAGACATTATAGCTGTGATGAATGGAATAGTTTTAAAAAATTTCATATTTGAGTGAGTTGTCTAGACCTCAGATTATGCCTTATAAAATTATACCATAGAGAACTGCTGAAATTCTTATTTTATCAATAAAAATTATTTTACCTACTATGCAATTTTCAAATGAGTCATAAGCCATAATCCTTTCTGAATCTGATTTTTGGGGTTTTGATCTGTCTGAAGAAATAGATAGTTAAATAGATAATGAAATCTTTTAATGTTCACCTAAAGTAGTTTAGTTCTTTTGGTATACAAGAGAAAAGCTTCCAACAAAAAGAGATTCTCTTCAGGTGATCCTAGAAGTAGATTTTGATGGAAAGTGGCATTTGTAGCAGTGATTGGCTATAAATGACAGTAGACAATTAGATGAAGAATTTATTTTTAAATCCAAAGTTTGTAAATAGGAGGCTGGCTGTATTGAGAATTTTGGATAATCAAAATGGATGGAAATATCAACATTCCATTTTGACACACAATAAGAATTTCTCATCTTGTAATTTTATTTTTATGAAATTTTTTTGACACACTACTTGTCTTCCACAGTTAACGATACCTGGTAATGAGATCATTGTATTTCAATGAGATAAGGATATTTCTATCCTCCCCAAATTAAATCAATTTTGTCATCAGATATCCACAGAGACTCTGATGCTTATGAATTTTAGAAAGTTGTAATTGATTTTAGAAATTCCAATGCATCTAATTTGTATCAAAGCAGAGTTATTTTTCCCAACATGTTTTGGTCCATCCAGTCTAATGCTCTGTACTTTGCAAGAGGTTCAGCAAATCATAACATCACAATTTGAAGATAAAACACACTCTTTTGACCATGAACAAGAGCAATTGACCAAAACAATGAATGCCTGTGAAATAGCAAGCCCTTTAAAGAGGTAATACATGGAAGCTAGCCAAATCATTGAGTTTGTCAATCGCTAGCCAAATTAGAATTCTAAAAGACAATTCAGTTTTTTCTATACATAGGCTTTCTTTTACCATAAAGTTATCAATAGACACCGCACTTTACTTATCTCTTCTTCAATTTATTTTGATATTTGAGCAATTAGCACAATGCTTGACCTTTCATCATGTGCACAGAAAGAAATGGCAGCGCCCCCCCAAATAACTGAACCATTCTTTCAACTGCACCAATCACCATTCTAGTTTCTTACCACAAAACTCATTTGGTGCCAAGGTGTACCCTTTATTACTAACAGAGTTGTGGGTCTAAATTACTTTCTGATACTCTTGACTCTTGAATTCCATTGATAACAGATAAGGGATAATTATTCTTTAGAACTTTGAATAGTCTTTAGATTTTCAAAGGACCAAGATACTTATTTCCTTGCCTCCTTTTCTGAACACTCATACTTTGGTCTTGGCACCTTCTATTTTACTTTGATGATTACTGAGGGTAAAAATTAGAGAGTAACATGTAATGTAAGTCCCCCCTAAATCTTGTGGCACTGATTCTGTAGCCTCACTCCATGTCCCTTCTGTGGGCTGCACATAGGGTCACCTTGCTCTTCTGAATTTCAGAAGCCCACAGTGAAGGCAGGAGATACCCACAAGCCCTAAATCAGCTGTATAAGGGGGAAAGAAAGATGATATCTAATAAGATGATTAATCAAATGAAATAAACTTTTTAGGTTTGTTTTCACTTATAATATCTGAATTCCATTCTTTGTTTCATATAAGTTTCCATCCACTTATGTAGTAACCTCCATGGGTTTTCACAAAGATTTCATATTTTGTTTTGTTTTTGAGGAGTAATTTTCTGATCACGGGTCGGGGTATGAGTGATTACTGTTTAGTAGTGAAAAAAAAACAAATATGTTAGGTTTCAATTATATGACTCTACATAACTTTCCTGCAAGTAAGACAGACTAGTGAAGATAAGTGATAAAATACCTCTTTACCTCAATAACCTTATTTTTAGAAATTATATTATTACAGGAATAATTTTAGTGTAATCATTTGATATTAGTGCAGGAGAATATTGTGGGGGAAAAGCATGATTTTGAAACACTGTGATTTGATACACATTAAATCTGGTACCTATTGATTAACTTCTCTGAACTTCATTTTTCTATGTCTGTTTCAAAGGATTGCTGTGAGGATTAAACTAAATGAGATATGGATTGTTTCTCTCTTCCAGTGCATGGGATGTAATAGGAACTCATTAAATATAAATTACATTTAAATATTTTTTAAATCTCTGACCACAGCAAGTTATAGGTCAGTGGAGATTTTTTCAAAAAAATTACTATATTGGAGGATTGTTTTGGTATTGCAGTACACTGAGCCAACCTCCTCAAATTCACTAGTAAGACTGAATGAACAAAAGCTTTTACTAAACATTTATCAAACCTTTACTACAATTGGCAGCTCAAAGATTCATTTTAGTCTTTTAATCAAAAGAAGAGCAGCTAAGAAGTAATAAACTACATTCTTATTCCGGAATTTCTCCAAGGGGATGAAGGAAAAAAAATGCTTTGCTCTTCTTAATCATGAGTTTACTCTCTCATGAAGGAGGCAAAAAGTTCATATATAAACATTTATTACATGTAGTATAGTACACATATATACTATACATATATATGGTATATGCATACATATAATATATATAGTATATATACATACACACACACACACATACACACACACATATATATATATATATATATATTGAGAGAGAGAGAGAGAGATTGAGTGGGTGTGTGGGTGTGTTTTTTGAGTTGTAATGGCAAGTATTTGATGATATAAGTACAATTCTTACCATATGATCCAGCTATACCACTACTGGGTATCATACCAAAGGGATTGAAACTAGAAAACAACAGTAATATATGCATACCCATGTTCATAGCAGCACAATTCACAGTGGCCAAATTATGGAACCAACCTAGATGTCCATCAACAGATGAATGGATCACAAAATTATGGGAAATACACACAATGGAATTCTACTCAGC
>PVJS01054221.1:0-13036 GCA_004027185.1 Glis glis
ACCACCATGCCCGACTATCATCATTACTACTAAAAATGTAAAATACATACACACACATATATATGAGACAAAACCTGGCAAATAAAAACGTGATTTGTGGATGACCCTTCCAAGTTGAAGGGAAATGTAAATAGAAAAAAATTATGAAAAGTAGTTAAAATGGAACTAAGTGGGAAACAAAAAAAGACAATATATAGGTAATTTAAAAGAGCAACTTAAAGCTAAGAAACTGTAATGTTTACATCTCAAAACATGGATGTTGTTTTCAGGGTGTATTATTTTAGCCATAAGCAAATCACTTTCCTCTCCAATTCCTCAGTTTTCTTATTTGTAAAATAATAGGAATAAACTTCTTATTCTAAGGAGATTCTCCTCTGATCTTAAGATCTAAATTAAATTTGATGCAAGGCCTGATGGCTAGTCAATTGAGAATTTTGAGAAAATATTATGAAAGTGGTGTAAATAGTTCAAAGAAATAAAACAACATGTGAGTTAAAAAGCATGTTAAATGAAATCAAACTACTGATAATATTACTTTGTGATATGCATAGTAAGGTCAGAAATAAATTATGTGTTAGACATGGCACTGGAAAAAAGCACAGGTCTTTAATATAAGTTTAAATATGCATTGCAATAACAACCAAAGGGAAGGTTGGAAGTAGTTGTATACTTTTAAGCACAATTTGAACCAGTAAGTTTTCTCCTGTGACTGTACTCTCCTTTTAGGGACAGATTTTGCTCTAAGATATCTGCCCAGCAACATTTAGTTTCTGACACAGAAATAATTCTTAGGAACTGATAATAATAAACCAGAAATACATATTGTGTCACCCAGAACTCTTCCCTCTCTTCCTACTTTCTACTTTCAATTAGTTCTGTCTGTTCCATTTCTATTCCTTCCTTGAGACATCTTTCTCTTGCAACAACTCTCAAAGTGGTAGTCTGTCAGGTATCTATTTTTTCAATCTGTCTTTCAAAATTCATCCAGAATTATCTTTCTGAAGTCCGTATTTAATCATGGAATTTAAAAATTATTATTTTTCAAGATGAAGTCCAAATTTTTACTAATAAAAACACGACCCCCCAAACCTTTTTGCAGATTGACTTTAACATTTTCTTATTCTCCCTATTCATTACTCATATATCATAGTTGTTGCCTGCCTATTCTTCTCTAGTGTCTAGCACAGAGTGTATCTAAAGTAGCTGGTCAATTTTCCTTGAAAGTAATTAACTTGAACTATATACATTTATGTTGTAGGGATCTTTCACATTTTGTCTGTGCATTCAGAGGTGGAATCTGGGGGCATGTCTCTCCATATTTTATTATTAAAAAGAGTCAACAGTTTACTAATAGAACACACACATCTATCATTGTTTCATCTAACAGGTTAAAATGACTAAAATTTTATATTGATTTTACCTTTGGAAATTTCATTTGCAATGACTATTCTAAAAGGCAAAAAGATGGATGTTATAAGAATCTGGATACTTCCCAAGCACACTGATCACTAGAAATTCTAATTAAAGAGTTTGTAATCTAGTTAGTGAATGCCCTAGAAAATTAATTTATGATCATTCTTTATTTATAAACAAATACAACTTTAAAATGGTAAACTAAAAAACATCAAAGTATTTGACATGGAAAATTCATCCAAAGATCCCAAATAATTATTGAAGAAAAAACATTTTCTCAAGAAAAAAAACATTCAAAAGAATCAAATTAAATTTCCAGGTGTTTATTTGTGATAGATGTTTTCCTGACATCTACAAACAGTAATCACAGGGACTTGTTCCACAAAAGAGAAAAGAGAAATGAGCTGAAAGCCTAAATTGCAGGTGTGTGTTAACCACTATTAACCCCAATTTTCTTACATTTGAAATTTCACCATCTATTATGAATGAGGGTACTGTTGGCATCCATATCTAAAGCTATTTTTCCTAGGTATTCTTCATATTTTAAATTAAGGTAACTATAAGATTTTTAAATGATGAAAACAACTGGGAAAATTATTTTATGAAGTTGAGTCTAACCCCACAGGATGTTGATATAAAGGTGACTTTTCATCTTTTTGAAATGTTAACTCAATCAAGTATTGATTGCTACATGTCTAGGATTTTACAGTCAACTTTACAATTGGAGTAAATGAGCATTTGATGATAGGTCAGTTAACTTTTAGAAAACGCATCGCTTTAAAAAATCCATGCAAATTGAAATAATAAATCAAATTTGTAAAGATTGAACCATCATACTTGTGTTAAAATTTGAATATTATCAGAAGAGACATCAATCCTTTTAGAGAAGAATTAAATTAGGCTTCTGATACAGTCATGTTCTGTTCTCTTTTAGGAATCTAAAATGTAGGCTTGTAAAGTTTTCCTTAACAAACCTACAAGGAGACTCCAATCTAATTTGGAAAGATGACACAAAATAGATATCCATGAGAAATGACGGTACTTTCATACCCATGAATATCTGAAACAGTATACTCCCACTGTTCATAATTCTTTTGATTCTGAAAGTATCTTTTTTCATGTTTTATATGTTATCTGTTTTATATGTTTTTCAGATTCATAAGACCTGATTCAGTGTCATTACTTAAACTAAAAAGTATAGTTTACAAAATATTCTATATGTTTTCTGGGTGATCTACATAAAGTGGATGACTGTGTAGGTATTTCTACATGTCCTCAATGTATTTTTTCTATTCCATTTTATTGTTCCAGATTTCCAACAGCAAATTATTTCAAGTGTTTTTGTCATTCTAACAGGAGCTCTCCTTCTGCAGAGAGAGATAATAACTTTAAAATCAACTCAATACGTCTCATTCTCTGGATGTGTAGAGGTTACCACTAATAGGAATCCAGGAATTAGAATTCTTTACTTAGTGGCACCTCATGTCATTCTGTGGTAGCCATTGCTCAAAAGTGTCCTAATGAAACACACCACTTGATAGTCAAGAACTTATATAATCCCCAACAACAATGAAACTAGGCTGGCTATGTGTAACAAATAGAATGTAGTAGAAGGAATGGTGAACAAACTCCAAGTCCAGGTCCTAAGAAACCCTGTAGCCTTTGCTCTACTCTCTTGCAATATACCCTCTGAGGAATCCAGCCACCATGTAAGAACTCTGACTACCTTGAGAGCAGCAGGTAAGCTCAAGCTAGTGATGTGGAAAGCCATGGAGAGAGAAAGTGAGCTATCTCGACAATTCCTACCTCTTCCAGACATCCTGAGATGATAGCCATGTGAGCAAAGAAAACACCTTGGATGTGAAGTCCAGTCTGACTTTTGGATGACTCCAGCCCCAGCTACTATCTTACAGCAACTTTATGAGAAATGCTAAGCAAGAATCACACAGCTGAACCCATAAAACACACAGAAATGGAAGAAATGATAATAATTCATTCTTCATTTTAAGTCACTAAGTTTTGTGGTTGTATTTTATGCAGCAATCAGATAGCCGAAACATTAATCTGTGGCCTTGATGCTGAACATATAAAGGCAGTTCCATTCAGCCTTTTCTTCACCAGAGGATGTGAAGCATTTCAAACAGTGCTCTAGTTAAAATAAGACATAAAATATGAGAAAATTTAACAAAGGGCCATGGAGAAAAATAGATTGACTTAATGGAATTAGAGCAAAGGGACATAGAAAGCCTGACAGAGTCCACAGGGTTCAGGGTTAAGAGAAGAAAAGTAGACAATGAGTGATTCCCAACAGATTATGATAGGCACACCCACCTAAGAAGTTTCTAGAATCTAGAAAGAAGGCTAACCAAGCTGTGTAAGAAGTAGGTGAGCAGGGTGTGGTGGTGCACCCTTATAATCCCAGTAGTTGGTAGGCAGAGACAGGAAGATCGCAGATATGAGACCATACTCAACAATTTAGCAAGTCTCACAGCAACCTAGGGAGACCATGTCTCAAAACCAAAAATTTAAAGGTCTTTGGGTGTAGCTTGGAGGTAGAATGCCCCTTCGTTCAATTTCTAGTACCACAAAAATTAAAAATAAAAAGTAGCTGAGACTATTCTGGAGTTTTTCACTCCAGTTTAACTATATTGGTTGCAAGAAGTGACTTTAACCTATGTATTATAAAAATAAAAGAAAACCTCATATATCCATCTCTAGAATTTCTAGTTTGATCAAAAGCCAGATTAGGTTTTAGTAACGAACATATTGTCCATTTTCCCTGATATTAATATCTAAGCAAAGCAGTTAGGCATAAAGCCAAGAAATCGTTCTGCTAACAAGTAATGCATCTCTTGTGCCCATTTTGTACTGTTTTTAACCTCCCGGCAAAACAGCCCCACCATAAAAACATACTAAGAATGAAACCATCCATAAAAAGAAAACCATTTGCCATTTTCATACAGTTTCATATTTAGCATTAGGAAAAGGAGTTTGTTTTAGTCAGCATTCTAACTACTGTATGTAATCCAAGAACTGACCATACTACTTAGAGGAAGGAAGATTTATTTGATCACAGTTGTTTGAAGGTTCTAGGTTCAGTCCATGTGAGGCCTGGGACCTGGGATCTCAGGGTGTAGCGGTGGGAAGCAGAGAGAAGGGGAGAGCAAGGCTTCGCTCTCACATCATGGAGGCCAGAAACAAGAGAGAGGGACAGGAGGAGGAACCATATATAATCCCCAAGGCTGCAGCCCCAGGGACCCACCTTTTCCAGCCACACCCTACCAGCCCAGGCCACTACCCAGATTAATCCATTACAATGGATTACAACTCTCATGACTTCACTATATCAACTCTGAATATTAATAAATGGACTCTTTAGAGGACATTCTAAATCTAACTAAAACAGAGTTTTAAAAAGAAACTGAATGGTACAAAAGGTTTGGGGTTTGTTTTGTTTTACTTTAAAAGAAAAAAAAGCATAATATAGTATTGCTTTATGGGACAATTGAATATAGTCCTTAGGATAAAATTATTTTCTTTTCATTAAGAAAGAATCCTATTATTTTTTAAGCAGTTAGATAAGAAATAGACCATAAAGAAAAAAATGTTTAGAGCTAGTGGTATAGCTCACTGATAGAGCTCTTACCTACCATGGGTCAGACCCTGGGTTTAATTCTCAGCACTGCAAAAAAAAAAGATAAAACCAAAGACTTTTTATTGGAAAAGTAATATGCTTATAAAAATATCCTTATCATGTAGATAGGGTTTTTTTTTTGCGGTACCGGGGATTGAACCCAGGGGTGTTCTACCTCCGCGCTACACCCCGGCCCTATTTTTTATACTTTATTTTGAAACCGGGTCTCACGAAGTTGTGGAGGGCCTCACTATGTAGAGGGAGAGAGAAAGAGAGAGACAGGGAGAGGGAGCTGAGGCTGGCCGCGAACCCGGATCCTCCGGTCTCCACCTCCCAAAGTACTGGGATTACAAGCGTGCGCCACCACGCCCGGCTAGGTATTTTTAAATAAACAATTCTTTCTTTTGCTTCACCACTCTGCTACCTTTATAAACAATCCTTTCTGTACTGGGTATTGAACCTAGGGACATTCTACCTCCAAGCTACACCCCCAAATCTTTTATATCTTTTATTTTGAAATAGGGTCTTGCTAAGTTGCTGAGGCTGGCCTCAAACCTGAGATCCTTCTGTTTCAGCCAAGTACTGAGATTACAGGTGTGTACCACCACACTCAGTTTACATTAATAATGTTTGAATATCATATTGGTGTAAGTGTGAAAACATACACCTCATAATTTGACTTCTGCTTCTGGATAAGATGTTTGCAATGGCAAGCAAATATTCCTACCACCAACTAGAAAAACCTGATAGGTGATAAAATCATATTTTAAAAGTCATCAGAGATGTCGAAGCAAGGATGAATAAATGAACTAAAATATAAGAAAAGGGAGAAAGTTAAAAATATAAGAAAGGGGAGGTGAGTTGATGGTCTCTGCCTATTACTTCCCTGGGAGGAATGCCTGGGGGAATTTGCAAACGGGAAAAATCCGACACACTGCTGTGGGAAAGGAAAATAAGCACAGCATTCTGTGGTTATTTACAGCTTGCTACTATGACACATTGAACAATTAACGAAACTGGAACACATAGCCAGGTTTCAACATGAGACATTTACTTAATTCTAGTGCAGGGCCAGAGGCTGGAAAGCTAGGCAGAAATTTCTCTTAAGCGAAGAGAAAATGCTTCACAATTTTGCTGGATTTAGAAGTCAAAGATTCCCTAAGTACATAAACACTTCCTCAAGATATTTGCTAGATATTGAAGGAATCAGAGATAACAGGCTAACAAACTAAGCTAGAATATATAAAGAGCAGAGCTAGAATATATCAAGTATCCATCCAGCTCCCGATCAAAGGCCTATTTAAAGGGCCATGCCTATGACAAGGGAAAAATACGAGGTTAGACCAAGTCTCATAAACTGAACCAAATCAGCTCAAATTTAGATTTAAGTTATCAGTAGTTCAATTTATTTGCCTAATAGACAAAAGGAAGAATCCTCCCTCAAAAAAAAAGAGATACAAAAGCACAAGAAAAATATCATATGGGGCTTCTATGGATCTATACTCAGAATAATGAAAAAATGCTAGAAATACATAAAGACAGAAAAATATTGCATATAAGCAAGAGAAAAAGAAAATAATAATTTAAGATGCACACATGTTCCAGATTCTCAATTTAGTAGAAGCGAAATTAAAAATACCTATAATTTATATATAAATTATTTTAAATGATTGAAAAAGTAGATAAAAAAATTTATTATTATATATAACATAAAAGTATAGATCAAATGAACTTTCTAGAACTGAAACATAATATACTGACATTGGGAACACAGCATATCAGTTTGATAAAAAATTGGATAAAAAACCCAACAGGATTAATGTACTTCAACACAAATAAGCAAAAAATACTCAAACTGCAGCACTGAGAGAATAATTTATAAAGGAGGGGAACAGAACAGACAATAATAGCCAAGTGGTAAAATGCTATATCATACACATAGTTGGAATTCTAGAAAGAAAGGAGAGAGTTATCAAGAACAATCAAGAGATAATGACAATGACATCCACAAACCAATGAACGTTCCTACGGATTAATAAAAGCTCAGTGACCTCCAAGAAAGAAAAACCCAAAGAAAATCATACCTGGAAAAATAAGTCATGGTAAAACTGCTTTGAAGACCAAAGACAAACTACTTAAAATCATTCAGAGTAAACATTAAAGCACACAAATTACTATAGAAATAATAATAAGCCAGAGGGGTGATTCTCATTGGAAATGATAGAAGGTAACAGTTGAAAAAATGCATATTAAAGGGTTTAAAGCCGGGCGTGGTGGCGCACGCTTGTAATCCCAGTACTTGGGAGGTGGAAACCTGAGGATCCGGGTTCGCGGCCAGCCTCAGCTACTTAGTGAGGCCCTCTGCAACTTCGTGAGACCCGGTTTCAAAATAAAGGATAAAAAAATAGGGCCGGGGGTGTAGCTCTGAGGTAGAATGCCCCTGGGTTCAATCCCTGGTACCACAAAAAAAGGGGTTTAAAGGGTTTAAAGAAAATTACTGGTAACTTGTTACTCTTTACTCAGTGAAAATACCCATCAAGAAGCAAAACCAGAAGCAATGAAGGGTCATTCTAGCACAAAAATATTAAAGCTTATGTCTTTTAAACTAATTGCATCATTCCAAAACATATAAAAAATAAAAGGAGAAATAGCTGATAGGAGAATTTGAAACTTTATTCTTAATTATTAATAGAAGAGCTATTGTTATACAAGATCTGGAAAACATAGCCAAAAAGGTGAACCTAGCCAGGTGTGGTGGTGCACGCTTGTAATCCCAGAATTTGGGAGGCTGACAGGACTATCACAGGTTCGAGGACAACCTCAGCAAGTAGTGAGACTCTCATCAACCTAGCGAGACCCTGTTTCAAAATAAAGACTAAAAAATAGGGCTGGGGGTGTGGCTCAGAGGTAGAATGCCCCTGAGCTCAATCCCCAGTACCACAACAACAACAACAAAAAGGTGAACCTATAGCAGCATAATTCACAATAGCCAAATTATGGAACCAATGTAGATGTCCCTCAACAGATGAATGGATAAAGAAAATGTGCTCTATACACACAGTGAAATTTTACTCAGCTGTATAGAAGAACAAAATTGTGTCATTTGCAGGTAAATGAATGGAACTAAAGAAAATGATGCTAAGTGTAATCACCTATTCTTTTTTAAAAAAAAATTTTTTGCAGTACTGGGGATGGAACCCAGGGGCATTCTACCTCCGAGCTATACCCCCAGCCCTATTTTTATTCTTTATTTTTGAAGCAGGGTCTCACTAAGTTGCGGAGGGCCTCACTAAGTAGCTGAGGCTGGCTTTGAACCCGCGATCCTCCTGTCTCAGCCTCCCGATGACTGGGATTACAAGCGTGCACCACCACGCCCGGCTTGTAATCACCTATTCCCAGCAAGTCAAGGTTTGGGTGTTTTCTCTCATATCTGGAAGCTAGAGAGCAAATAAGGAAATGAAAGGGACTTTGGATAATTGAGAAGAAAGACAAGTAGAATAGTGGGAGGGGATAGGGGGAGTGAAGTGGGGAGAGGAAAAGAGAATTGATGAAAGAAACAGTTCAAATAATGCTATGACCATATATGAAGGTATCACTACCATACTCACTAACATGTATGGAGGGATCTTAAACAAAACATGCCAAGTGCTATGGACATATAGGTTTGTATCCCTTTGAACCTCACTGTGATATATAATTCCAATGTACCAATAAAAATGTATTTTTGAAAAGGTGAACCTAAATAACTTCTAAAACACTACACTCAACATTGGATAAATTCACCCTTTTTACAAATGAACATAGTGCATTTACACAAAAATTAAGCACAAACTATACCTTAAGAAAAGCATCAAAGCCACACATGGTGATGTATACCTGTGATCCCAGCTAATATGAATACAGAAAAACCTGACAAAGATAGTTATAAGAAAGTTTCAGAGCAATCGCCCTCATGTAACTAGATGCAAAAATCCTTAACAAAACTTGAACAAATTTAATATAGTTATACCTTAAAAGAATAAGGCAACCAACTTAATACAGTTTATCCCAATTAGTCAAGGCTGATTTGATATTTAATAATCAGTTAATTCATAACATATTAAAATAAGCAAAAGTCATATGATCACGTCAATAGAAACAAAAAATATTAAGCACCTCAACAGACTGAAATTTCAGTACCAAATGATGATACTATTTTTACAAACTTTCTTAGCAAACATGGAAGCGACTGGCATTTATTCTTATAAAGAGTATAAATGAGGAACCTATAGTAAGACTATTCAATGAAGAAATTTTTAAAAACTTATGCTCTGAGACCAAGAACATGATGTAGGTATAGAGGAAGTTGAGGTGAGGGAGAGGTAAGCATGATGGGGTGGGGACAGGAGGATTTGTAAAATGCGAGGTGGCATTTGCCCAAATATACGATGAATATATGTAGTTTTAGATTGATATGTTTTAGCAGTCTTCCTCAACATTAAATGCACATTAGAATTACCTGGTGAACAATTAAAAATACAAATGCCCTAACACCAGATAATCTGCTTTAATTAGACGGTAGTCAGTTCTGTGCATAGGTCCTTCTTAAAGGTCCCTAGGGATTTTCTTGTGCAACCCGGGAATGAGAACACCTATGCTAGAGAAAGTGATATTATATTATTATATTTGTAATGAAGTAGAATCTGTTTTTTACTTCATACTAAGAATTGAACCCAGGGGCACTCTACCTCTGAGACACACCCCCAGCCCTTTTTATTATTTCCTTTGAAATAGGATCTCACTAGGTTGCTGAGAGCCTCACTAAATTGCTGAGGCTGTCCTCGAACCTGTGATCCTCCAGTCTCACTCTCGGAAGCACTGGGATTACAGGCATGTACCACCATACCCAGCAAGGTAGCTGCTTTATAGGACACATTTTCTACTCTTCATTTTTATTATGCACTTTTTTACAAAGTTGTAAATGGTTTTCACCGAGAACAAATTCACTTTATACTGTCACTGGGAAAGGAAAGAACATGGGCGGTTGATAGAGACTAAAAATATCTACATATTTTGCAATAGCATTGTTATTATTCAAGAAAATCTAAAAACACAAGTTTCCTCAGGCAGTGGGCCACTTAATTAGTAGTAGTTACATCGTAAACACGACTCAAACTCTTATGCAATTTTAAAGAGGGCTTATAAACTCTCTAAGCCTCAAATATTTTCAACCTGCCTGCCTCTCAAGTATGAATAATGCTATGTTTGACTTCATTGAGAATCAGATGCCAGAATATTAATGTCATCACAAGTCCCTTCTTCCATTTTATTAATATCATCTTACCTCAAATCCCATCTTTAGTTCACAAGGCTGATCCTGTCAAAATCATTCAGAGCATAAAATGACTGTTAATCATCACAGTAAAACGTAATTTAATTCTACTAATCCAGAACTTTTCATCATTATAAATTTAATTTTGAACTAGAAAGGGAAAAGGAAGATTAGACAAATAAATATTGGGAGCAAAATATTGAAACTTTTGAAAAGTCAAAACACCAAACATTTCAAGGACTGCAGTTCTATAAAATCTAAATTTTAGAGCTGAAATAAGTAAGTAGTAGAGATTTTTTTTGGTGATGGGAATTGAATCCAGGGGTGATCTATCTCTAGCTACACCCCCAGCCCTATTTTATTTGTTAGTATGAAACAGGGTCTTGTTAAGTTGCCGAGGATCTCAGTAAGTTGCCAGGACTGGGCTTAAACCTGCAATCCTCCTGTCTCAGCCTCCCAAGTATTGGGATTATAGGCATGCACCACCACAACCTGCTAGGAGAGATTTTTAAATTTTTAAATACAACTTCTTATTTATAGTTGGGAGAGGGCAAGAGAGTGAGATTAAGAAAAAAAGGTCCAAATTCACAGAGAAAGTTAATGATAGAGGAACTCCATCTTCAACATATTGACTCCATGTTTCTTCTCCCAGTGTTTGATGCATTAATTTTATATTATTCTTATTTATTCGACAAAATTTCCCACATAAAAATTCTGCCTAATAAAATTTAAATAGTGTAATCTATCTCAACATATAACAAATTTTAAAATATATTTTCTTAAAATAGTCTTAATATATCTAGTTCCATCCATTTTCGTCAAATTACATAATTCCATTCTTCTTTATGGCTGGCTGAGTAAATTTCCACTGTGTATTATAACATGTGATATCAGCCAATCTCAGAAAGTCAAGGAGATCTTGGTATGGTAGCGCACACCTATAATCCCAGTACTAGGGAGTCTAAGACAAGACTGGGGGTGTATCTCAGAAGTAGAATTCCCCTGGATTCAATCCCCAGTACCAAACAATAAAAAGAAAATTTAAAAAAAAGGCATTCTGTCATCCTGAGATGCTAAAGACTCAATGTATATAATACATTTGTTTAAAGAGCAATGGAAATGTAGGTACTTTTCCCAACTTTTAATGACAAAATATTAGTTTGCTAGAGTGGCTATAATAAAGTGCCACAAATTGGATACCAGTCATACTGAATTGGGGCTCACTCATATGACCTCATTTTACTTTAGTTGCTTCTTAAATACACAATATACAAATACAGTCACATTCTGAAGTACTGGAGGTTAGGTTTTCAACATAAGAGTTTTGAGGAGATACAATTCAGCCCATAACAGGTAGATCTTATACTTTTATAAGCATTTGCTTTAAAACTATTATCTGTCAATGGTATTACAACTTCCCAAAAGGATAGTAACTGGAGGAAGGTCTGCACATTTTAAAAGTGATGTACTATAAAATAAAGTTTTATCTTTATGATCCTATCAATATTGTATAGCATCGGTTCCATTGGGGTTCATATTACAGGCCTCCAATTGAGGATATATTGTTAGTATTAGGTTTTCAGCTTAACAATGTTCAAAAATGAATTATTGAGATCCGCGGAGTTGCTTCTAGCTAGTGGTGTGCGTGTGTGTGTGTGTGTGTGTGTGTGTGTGTGTAGTTTTTGCCTCTGTTTCACTTTGCATTTTTTCTCACCTACCTTCATCCAGAATGCTTATCCCCAGTACATATTTTCTAATCACCAAGCATACATCTTTACACCACCTTACTTCTGTAGGCCTTCAAATCTCAGCTCCTAAACTTCTTCAAATAATTCCTTCCTGGCTGTCATCCCATACAACCCTCATAACTAAAATAACATTGTACCTTATAATCCATCTCTCATCATTGATTGAAATTAATTGTGGATTCATTTGTTATTCATTTGCAATCTCCCCCAATGATTGATGAACTTCATAAGGACAGAGATCCTGCTTGTCTTTTTTGTTTTGTTTTGTTTCTGTCCTGGAAATTGAACCCAGGGCCTCAAGGATGCTAGGCAAGTGCTCTACCACTGAGCAACATTCTCAGCCCTTTTTATTTTCTTTAGAGACAGGGTTTCACTAAATTGCTCAGGCTGACCTCAAACTTGTGACCCATGTGCCTTAAAGTTCTGAATTTCTGGGATTACAGGCATGTGCCACTGTATTCATCCAGACATCCCATCTTAGTCCCCATCACTTACCTGGGGCCTGGCATAGATTAGAATGCAATAAATATTTTTAATGGATTATGAAAAACATACAGAAGGAAGTTAAAGCCATACCTTGTGAAGAAATAGGGTTCTTTAAGGGAAAAACTATGACTAACCAATGATTAGCTGGGTCTTATTGTCTATGGCTGGGACCTGAGAAGGGAAAACCACTCTAACAGAATCAACTTACTAGCCCAGTGTACCCTAAACTCATTTGAATATAATACAGTAGGGTAATTATAGCTAATGATAATATAGTATGTATTTGAAAATAACTAGAAGAGAGGATTCTAAATGCTCTCTTCACTAAGAAATCACCATAAATGGGTGATATATATGATAAAGATCAATATTTTATCATTATATAATGTATACATGTATCAAAACATCATACTATATCCCATAAATATGTACAATTATTATAAT
>PVJS01054222.1:0-13036 GCA_004027185.1 Glis glis
TGTACATACACAAACCTATAAGACTCAATCACTATCTGGAGCATGAAAGGGAGGGAAGGGGAAGGGAATAGGGTGGGATTGGAGGGAGGGCTAAATGTGCAATGTGTGCATGTATGATGTTCATACCCTGACATATATAAAAATGTATAATTATAATTTACAATGCACCAATAAATGAACATAAAAAGTTAAAAAAAAAGAAGATGTGAATCAGCTTGTGGGTTTACTAGGATGATTTCTTATTTTCCATGGAAAACTAGGGAGTTCTGTTTGATCAGCAGCTCTGCCTCTTTCCCCTATAGCACTTTAGCTCAGTCATTGTGTAATTGGGTTTAAAAAAAAGCCAGGCGTGGTAGCACATGTTTGTAATCCCAGTACTTGGGAGGCTGAGACAGGAGGATCACAGGTTTGAGGACAGCCTCAGCAAGTAGTGAGACTGTCATCAACCTAGCAAGACCCTGTTTCCAAATAAGAAATAAAATCAGGCTGGGGGTATAGCTTGAAGGTAGAATGCCTCTGGGTTCAATTCCCAGTAACACACACACACACACACACACACACACACACACACACACACAAACATGGAAAAGTTTCTCAACTGCGCTAACACACAGGGAATTTGTACTGCATACTAAAATCCAGCAAGTCCTTCAGGAGCCTGGCAGACAAGAGGGCACCAAGCTCCAAGATCAAGCTAAACGTCTAAACACAATGGAGCTGTCCAAAAGGCTGTGAGGCTCTGATACCTGGACCTGTTACAGATATACCACTTTTAACTTCTGGGCAAGGTCCTATCAGTTATATCTATAAGCCTTATTTAACAAGTTCACCATTAATGAGGTTCTTCTATTTACTCTAGGAAGCCTCCCCCCCCCCCCGAGTTTAGTTTTACTGAGCTGTGCATCTTTGGGTCATTATATTCTATCCAAGTTGTTAATGGACTGAACTAAAGTAACCTTGAAGAAACAATATAAATATAGCAGGACCCAATATTAATTCCCTAGATTTCAAGGAAAACGTTTCAAATAAGTTTCCTTCCAGTGCCCTCCTTCCAAAATGACTACTTGATGACCCTTCCCACTTTTTTTTTTTCCCAGAAACCTCTTCCACTTCAGGCCACATTGGTTATTACAGGAGTTTTTCATGTCCTTATATGACCCACCCCCACTACTGGTCAGAGATAATGGGCACAGGGCCCATTGAGGTAGCCCACCCACTGGCCACAGATAATTGATCAGGGAAAAGACATCAGATCAAAGTCTGTTCCCTGGACTGACTGAACTTGACATAGTCAGAGACATGGAGAGGTCTCTCCTCTGTGGCTGGAATATAGAATACTGGGGAACCATTGGTGGTCATGTTTTGTGTCATGAGAGAAGCCATTTTGTAACAATAACAAAACAAATTTGCTATGCAGGGAGGAGCTCTCTGGATCTGTCTTCGAGTTTCATACCTTCCTGTCCTTGGACAATCAAGTTCCTCTGCCTGAGATGTTCTTTGTCCCTGACTCTGCCTGTAAAACCTTACTTCCTCAAGATTCGGCTCAGATAGAATTTCCCCTGCTATGACTTTTCTCAGTTTTTTAGCTCTTGGCACAATAAATGGCTTCCCTATTTCTTTACTCCAAATCTCCTCAATCTATAAGGAAGGACCTTGAGGGCAAGAACCGTGATCCTATTCCTTTTGGTAATTCTCATGGCTCCCAAGCATAAGACCTGGGGTGCCATAGGTTTGTCGAATGGAAACATGCCCCGACCCTCAGCAAGTTGTAGCCACAGCAGGTTGCCAGTGGGAGTGGCTGGGGAAAAGGACTTCTCCATCGGGCTTTGCTTCATCATGTCTCTTGGCAGCACTGGGTGACGAAACTCATGTTCCCTGATGACATCAAGGTCTCATGTTTCTGGCTGATATCATTCCCGGGGTGCTACAGGTTGGGTAAGTTGTTGGAAAAAGGAATTGTCCTCTGCCTTCACTGAAACTGTCAATACACTATTTTTTCCTGCAGAAGTTCACAATTCCTGAGCCTCAACTTCACCTCAGTGTCAATACAACTTAATCGTTGAATCATAGAATATGGGAGCACATGATTTTATAAAGAATTTCCCATATTCATTCACTTGTGATTACAGTGCTAGGGTTCATATGTTTGGAAAGCGTACTGTCCCCCACAGGGGTCCTTGGGCTGGGAGAAATGGGATATACCTCTGAGAAGGGCTGAGAAATCTGCCTGACCTAAATATCATTTGTAGTGTCATAAACTCTGCGGCATGCAAGAAGCACATCTACTCTATTTCGCGTTATCATTTGTTGATTGTTAAGAGTGCCACTTGTGAGAAGAGACCTGATCTGTCATTCTTGGTACTGAAAAGAGTTGTCAGCATAGGTTATTTAGTGCACTTGGGGCTTACTTCAAATATATAGCAAAATCTAGCATACTATGTTTTAATCCATCAATTAATTCAATTTAATCAAACATATTTACTGAGGGCCTACTATGTGGACACATAGGGAACAAAATCTGACATGTCCCTGCTGGAGTCTCTTGGAGTTTATCTCCAGGAGGCAAAGGCGACACAGAAGCTAATATGAGGCGGCTACTGACAGGCACGACAGGAGGAAAGACTGCCGGGGCTCTGAGAGTGCATGAGCTCGCACTGAGTAGGGAGGCAAAGGGAGTGTCCTTGAGGAAGGTGGAAAGAAAGGAAGAGCATTTCAGGCTGATGGAACAGGATGTGCGTATCCTGTGCAGAAGTGAGCTTGAGGTGCTGGAAGAAGGCAAAGGAAAGGAGCAAGGAGCAAGAGGGGTCCCACCATGTTTCAGGGGGTTGGTTTCATCCTGGGAGCAATGGGAAGCTTTCAAGGGTTTTAAGTAAAGTGATATAGACAAATTTGCACTTTAGAATACTTTTCTGGTTGTAAGGCGGAAAATAGATTGAAGCAGGCCAGATGTGGTAGATGAGGTACTTAGTCACTGTGGCCCTAGTGAAAAATGATGGCAACTTGGACAAGAGTGATAGTGGAAGAGATATATCCAGGAGAAGAAGATATATTTAAGAAATAGCATGTAGATGTAAATTTTCCCAGGTAAGCTATAGAGATTTTTTTTTTTGTACTGGGGATAGAACCCAGGAACACTATGCCACTGAGCTACATGCCAAGCCCTTTTTTACTTTTTATTTTGAGACAGAGTCTCACAAAGTTGCCTCGCCTGACCTGGAACTTGTGATCCTCCTACCTCAAGGGTCATAGGTATGTGTCACCACACCCAGCTATAGAGAACTTCTAATGTTGTGGGATTGGTTTTTGATTCTTGAGTCAGAAGATTGAAAGTATATTTAATGCTGAGGGGGAGGAGCATTTTATTTATGAAAAAGAGAAAAATAAAGAAAGGAAAAGCTCACATGTTCCATGTCAGCTATTACACTTCCTAGAGTTATCTAAACCTTAGCTCATGTGGCATGTACTTAATATTAAAATAGGCTAGAAAAGGTTTATAAAATGGAGACCTTAATGCAATCCAAAGCTTTCAATTAATGTGCAGCAGCAATTTAATGTGACTCTTGACATGAATGTTTTTCTTGTGGGATTCCTCATTGTTAAGATGTTTTGGAAGGGAAATGACAATTCCTACTCTGGAAAAAAATAATTCTAGTTGAAGTGAGTAATTGTCATCAAGGAGGAATAAGTTATTCAGAGTAATCTTTTTCTGGTGAAAACATTCCAAGCCCAACAAGCAATTGTATTCCAGTATTTATCCCTGGGACTCCATTCCTCTATCACAGAGACACAGGGCCTTCTGTGTGTCTCCGTACAGGGATTTAATTAACCATGAAGGTGCTTGCTGGTGAGGAATCCTGCTTATTCATGGTGTTTTAACATCTACAAAAAGGAAATACCATGGTCTTTAGGTCTGGTCACGCAGCCATACGTTTCCATGTTTCCATTGAGAGATCTAATTGGGAGGGGACATATTCCTTAAATAAATAAACTGACTGAAAATATGGGCTGCTACAGATGAGATACCAGAAAGACTGAAAGGTCCTGTTCTTAGATTGATCAAAATGACTTGTATCAGAAGAAGTATATATATTATTTAAAAAATAATATATATATATGCATTGTGCATACATATGCACAATGCAGAATAAATAGAAATACATACTGACATTACCCTGAAGTGAATATTTTAATCAGGAAACATCTTACCAAACATGTGAAAAACTTGAAATCACAAGCCCAAGTAAGGCCCTTTGAGTATAATTTCAAATTATGTGATATAGATTTATCCCCAGCGTAAAGGTATTTTTCAACAAGAATAGCCACAATCTGGATTAACTAGAGAACTGGAAAAGAAAGACCGAAAAGCCACATGTGCCTCAACCAACTGTAAAATATGAAACAAAAACCATAAAGGTAAAGACTAAATTTCCAGGGCTTTCAACTTTTAAAATCTGTTTGAAGAAGGCACAATGCCATTTTTCATATGGTGCCATGTGTTACCTGGTGATAATTTTCCCCAGCCCTGGATCCATTTTCAGTTGCACAAACCAGTAACTTTTGTTTGTAGCCGTCAGTTGGTCTAGACAGACAATTCTTTTGAGATCTGTTCTCTTTTGATGGGTTTATCAGATTTCCGCCCCTGTTTTTTTTCTTCATAGTTTTCTATATCCTCCTGTCTCTCCTGCTTGCATGTGTAATGTAATGGCGCTCAAAGGTCACTCAACAGCCTAAAGTCACCTATAGAAGGAGGGACCATAGAGAAGAGCGGTGTACGGTGTGTTCCACATACCCACCAAGCTTCTCTGTCGAGGATAATTCCTTCCTCACCTACTTCCGTAAGAATAACCTCCCCTACCCCTCTCTCTATATTTCTTTAAATATTAAATACCAAAGACAGTCCAGGACACCTGAGCAGCAATGAATGGAGCAGTGAAGGACAGACATTGGACTTTCAGGTTCCTGGGTCTAAGCCCTAATTTTGTAATCATTAGTTGTGCAACTCTAGGCAATTAATCAAACCTTTTCCTATCCATTTTCCCCACCTGTGAGGGTCATAGGGTTATTGTGAGGCTTACACACAAAAATAGGGGCCTCAGAAGGTGGCTATGCAATGCCTGGCATGTTATAACCAGTCAATAAATGTTAGTTATTCTTATGCAAGGCCAGAGATATAATCATTTGAACTCCAGCAGGGAGACACTAGGAATGTGGCATGTCGAATTCTATATCTGTAAGTACATTGTACAGATATTTATTTCCTCTGGCAAACTTTATTTTGCACAAGAACAAGAAAGAGTTCTGTCCATAGTGAAATTACTTTAAAAAAAAAGTGGGTAGCTTTAATTAAGTTGTGTTCAACCATGGGGATATTTTTTGTTTATTTTCAGAGTAGGAGGGTTGTGCGCTGGTAGGCCTGTCCTGCTGGATGTGTGAATTATTTAAAAATCAATTCCAGAAATCAAAGCAGTACTGTTTAAGCTATAGCAAGGGCTGGACTCAAGACACACAGTCAATGTAAATCGTATCAAGGCATAAGGCCCACTTTTATGGTAAGTAGAACAGAATAGATGGAGCACAAGCTAATGAAATAATTAAAATCAGTGGAAAAGAACTGGTTGAGAGTAACAATTCATTTCTGTATAAATAGCACTTATCCCTAAATATATAGACATATACATATATGATAGCTACAAATGAGGTTGCAACTTTCCTCCAAAAGTATTTGAGCAGGAAATAAAACCTTTTCCCAGTGGATGAAATAACAGTCGTTTCTGCCAATCTAAGCAAGGCAGATTTAAATTTTATACGTGTCCAACTGCTTGTTCCCCCTTAGCTAATAACCTGCATGCTGGAAAGGTTTCAAATAAAAGGGAGTTCACAGCCCCATGGCCCGGCTCTGAATATATCTACCGTGCATGTAAACAAGTAAACCATTATGTTTCTTATTGAGATAAAGAATACAATGATAAGTGGGGACTTTCACAAAACAAAGAGCTTCCTATTGCGAGTGTGGATAATCTTCCAGAAAACCCTGTGTTTTGGCAAATCGCACCAGATTAATCTATTAGGCATCTCCTTTCATTATCAAATTTCCGCTACCTATCACAGTGGCTGCCTTATCAAGCACCCCTTTTTCAATAGCAGCCCCATTCCTAAGATTTCAGATGCTGGCCTACCCTGCTCAGAAAACAGGTGTCCCTACTGTTTGCAGGCAGCAAAGGTCCTTGCACAGAAGCCTGGGAAAGGGCAGGGCTATCAGACTCGGTTCTACCTGAAGGAACAGGTAACAGAAAACTGTTGATTCAATGAATAGAACTTAATTGGCACACATTAGCCAGGAGTGAATGTTTTTTAGAATTAAAATTCCTTAAAAATTTCCCACTGACAAGAAAAGCTTGAAAAAGAAAAGCACAGAAGATTGTTTTGTAATAATCAAGTGGACAGCTCCAAACAATGGAACCATTCTTTAGGGAATTCCTTTGCAAACACAATAGTCACCCAAATTCATTTTTAACATTAAGTATGGCAGTTTGCGACAACTTCACAGAGTTACCTGCGGGGCTTCTGCTGTTGAGCACATCATCTATATTCGGGAGGAAATGCATTTCACGACTGTACAAGAGGCTAATATTCCAAGTCAATTAGTATGATGTATCAGATTTTCTGGTTCTCAGAGTTTCCATTGCCAGCCTGTCTTTCTTACTTAATAAAACTGGGCATGTGGTTTCTGACCAGACCTTTTGTGTGCTGGGCCAGGGTCACCCACCAACAGTGGGCAGTGAAACTCACTGCTAATGAAAATCTCAGCTTTAACAGTGATGTGCCGGAATACATGCACACTTAACACCTGGTTAAATGTCTGTTACAGATAATATTGGCAGTGTGTGTGCGTGCGTGTGTGTGTGTGTGTATGTATGTCATGCTTATATTAAATTTTATTTGCAGGTGGTCATAAAGAGGGAAATAATCATTTTGCTTTGCATAGCTAATGCCAAGATTTCTTTAATTTCTTCTTGTCAACTCAGTACAAGGCAAGTCCTTGCCTTGCTATTATATCTGTGCCCATCTGCATTCTCCAGCAAGTAGAAAGACTCCATTCTATGCCCTGAACTCAGCCCTTAAAAACTTGGCTGCTGTGTGCTTTACTGTAATAAAATAAAGGCATTCAGGAAGGCCCCTGTACTGACAACCGGAAGATCCAGTCTGCCTGCAACCTCCCTGCCTGACACAGGACAGCTCAGAGATGGGGCTGGATCTGCAGGGTGGGTAGGAAGCGGTTGATAAGCGCATGCCTTTGCTTCCGGCCCTCTACAGCACCAGCTTTGTTTCATCTACAGATGATTAAATGGTCTACGGGGCAATTATGAACTGGAGGAAGGAACAGCCAACTCTCTCCAGGTTTCCTCAATCAGCATGATTGAATTTCTCAAAGGCAGGCAGCAGTAGCAGAAGCCGTTTCAATGACTTTTCCTGGAAAATGTTCTGCAGCTCAGAATTGAGCCTTTCATTTAACTACTTGCTGTTTCATTTTATTACGTGCAAATTGTGGCTTAATAGATTTACAGTTGCTATAAACTCTCAACTGTTAGGGTAGCCCAAGTGGCTAGTAGATATTAAAATGACTGGTATGAACCCATGGAAAGTGATCGTTGCAGATTCTAATGGGGAGGTACAAGAAGCTCTACTTTAATAAACAGCATGCTGACATCCTGTGCTAATTTCATTGTAGGGGCAATATTTTTATTGCTCCTTATAAATGATAAGAAAATATAAGGAATAAACTTTAAGTGGAAAAAAAGGAAGGAGCTCTTGGGAAAAGTAGAAATAGCTATCATGTCACAATTGAAAGGTAAAGTGCTCTTATTTAAACATATTGGCTTAGAAATTTATATAGTAGGCAAATATGTATATAAATACAAGTTTAAGTTTTACTTTAAAAATACATAAAGGAAAGAATGTCTTTCTTATCTCCTGCACATTATATCAGTAAAAGGAGACCAAAATAAGAAGGTCATTGTTGAAGTCCAACACGCTGATTTCTAATTCTGTGGCTGCATCTTCATCATGGATTTTGATCAACAACGATCACAGTCACACCAGAATCCTGAGGGTTGAGCTACTTACCTAACATGAGTGATGTTTTAGGTGCATTGAAATAATCTATAACCCAAATGGTGATTCTGAAAACATCTTCATTAAAACTGTGCATCTCATTTGGACCACTGATTTATAGACAGAATCCTGTCACTGTTCCCACATGGAGTTCCAGAAACACACTCCCTTGCTGTTTAGCTTTGGGTTCCGTGGCTTAGCCTTGACTTTGGACCTCTGAGACTCAAGTTTCTCATCTGTCCAGTGGGATTCCACTTTCCCTGACTGCCTCATAACTTTTTTTTCCTGTGGTGCTGGGGATTGAAGTGGGGGCATTCTATCTCCGAGCTACACACCCAGCCCTACTTTATTTTTAATTTGGAGATAGAGTCTCTGTAGGTTGCTGAGAGTCTTGCTACAGTGCTGAGACTGTTCTCAAACCTGCGATCCTCCTGTGTCAACCTCCCAAGAACTGGAATTACAGGCATGCACTACAATGCCCAGCTTTTGCCATTTTGAAAATTAAAAGTGAAAATAATTTTTGTGTGTGGTGCTGGGGATTGAACCCAGGGGCATTCTACCTCTGAGCTACACTTCCAACCCTATTTTTTTTTTATTTTGAAACAGGGTCTCACTAAATTGCTGAGAGCCTCACTAAGTTGCTGAGGCTGGCTTTGAACTTGCAATCCTCCTGTCTCAGTCTCCCAAGTACTGGGATTATAGGCCAGTACTTGGGAGTACATGTACCACCATGCCCAGTTGAAATAGTTTTTGACAAACAAAATGGTATACCAAGAGCATATCAATGTAACAAGAACACTTTGTCAAAAGAGGTCATTGGCTGGATTAGATTGATTAGTTGTTTGCCAAACATCAAAAAAGCATCTATAAGAATTAGAATGATAACTAAAAAAAATATTGGTGCTACAAGAGAAAGGAGGTCAACAACAATTTGATATAATAATTCTTTTACAGACTGACTAGAGTTTCTGAAACAATCACATGAAAACTGGCAGGCACTCACCATTCTGTAATAGCATGCAGCCATTTTAAGCAGGGGAGCCAATGGTTTAGAGACTACTGTTTGAATGCTCAAATCCAGGGGTGGTTAGGTCTGGACAATTTCATGACTAGGCAGAACAAAGTGATTCCTAATTTTACATGACTTGTCGGAAACAAACACAAATCCATAAACACTAGATGATAAAAATGTCATGTGAAGCTTTCATCAAGATAATATAATTTCGTTTGGTATCATTTAGAGTAAAAGAATCTTTTTGCCCTAAATTGCATAATAAAACCTATGGTCAAAGACTAATCTTAGGAATCTGAGTTCAAGCCACTGATTTAAGTGAAATAATCTTTAAACATTTAAATAATATATTTTTACTCCAAAGTAGTTTTATTGACTAATTTATTTTCCCTATGAGTGTTTTCCAAAGGAAAATCAACTTAGTACATGATAGATTGGATTAAGTAATTAGTGAATGATTCAGGCTGTCAATTGTCTATTTTAACATTTAGCAAATTCTATACAAGAAGGAAAAGGATGTGAAATAATAGACGATATGAAAGATAGAAATTACATTCCTATCTTTTTGAAATTTGTAAGAGACTTGAAGTAGTAGGGAAACAAAAAGAAAGGATTCTTTATTAGACTTTAGATCAAGTAGAGAATGTAACGCTGAGTTCAGTCCATTTGAATTCACTGCTGTGCTGGGCGTGGTAGTACACGCCAGGAACTTGGGAGGCTGAGATAGGAGGATCTCAGGTTTCAGGCCAGCCTCAGCAACATAGTGAGACTCTCAGCAACCTATCAAGACTCTGTTTCTAAATAAAAAATAAAAAGGGCTGGGGGTATAGCTTGGAGACAGAATGTACCTGGGTTCAATACCCAATACCAAAAAAAAAAAAAAAAAAATCACTGCTGTGCTTATCTGAGTTGGCATTTTATAACTTATTTAGAAATGATAAGGTGGATACCTAATATAATCTGAATGGGACAAATTTTTTAATATGCTTTTATTGGTGCATTATAGTTTCACATCATAATGTAAATCATGTTGATAGTGACATACATGCACACAGGACAACATTTAAAAATTGAGTAAAATTGTTAAAGCAAGAACCAACTGTATAGAAAGAGAAATATAAAAACATTTGCTGAGCAATTTTAATTAGCTGCAGTATCTTTGAATTGTACTATAAAATTCCCAATATGTCATTTAAAATTTGTACATAAACTATTTAAATAAAATTAATATCTCTCTATAGTTTTCTTTTGTTTACAAATTTCCAATCTTTCTAAAAGCAAAGGAATATATAATTATTCATGAAGAAACATCACTTAAGAAAAAACCCTTTATGATATGTCCTTGAAATAACATCTGTTTTGTATAAAGTAGATAAGAGAACAGTCTTTAATTCATCCATCCACACAGACACTTAAAGTGTAAGAATCTAGAAAGTATAATGTGATTTGCTAAATTTTTTTGTGAAACTTAATATTAAATGCTTCAGATGCTCCCAAACATAATTTTAAAACTGCATAGACTTCTACACTTCATTAACAAACTGCAGATGTATAGATAATAAGTCTCTTTATTGGAGAATATGTTGTTATGCAGCTGTTAGCCTGACACAGTAAAGGAGCCATTTGCAAATCTCATTAATAGTTCTACCATTTTCTACCACTTGAATGAAAAGTGATAATGTATAGATCTCACAGTCATTAAGAACTTTCTGTTACTCCTTTAGGATTAATTTGCACTGACCCAGAATTTTGTATTTGCTTAACATAAGCCGTGGGCTACTTTGATGTTATCTGCTTCTATAAACAGTAATATACAGTCCTCTCCTGGGCTAAAACAGCTCTTATTCCAGTGAGAATTGATGGTATTAATCATTCTGAAGTCCAAGAGTGCTGATCATAAATTGTATGCGGGGACCTCACTTAGTACCTCCCAGGACTCCCATTCATCAGCAAGCCCTCTTTTCCACCTGGATATAACATATATAAAGTAATTTATCTCAGAACGTGGGCTCTGTGATCTTCTTGATGTCCAGTTGACATAAGAAACATTGCGCAACAAATATTTATTCTCCTATCTTTTGAAATACAGACCTGAATTTATCTGCCATTTCTAAAGTCTGATTCCCTCAAGTGGTCAGAATGGAAAATGCACATCTTGCCTTAAAGTTTTATGCCTATGAAATAAACCGAAATGACAGAAAATAAAGGAATCGCTTTTTAACAACATTAAAAATAAAAGATACTAATTTTAAATCATGACCAAGATATCCACGCAGACTTATTTTTTACCATACATTAAGGCTAAAAATGCTAGCTTATCATTTATGAACTGTTGGGCCTGGAAAATGTTTAGAGAGCATCAGTTTTTAAAAATGCAAACCTACATAGATCTGCAGAAATATTTACCTTAACGAAAAACCGAGCAACTCAGTTCAAGATCAGTGTAACCCCTCCCCCCAAAAAACCCTCAGAAATCAACTCCATTACATAGATAGTATTTCAGAATCTCCTTTCCACACCACCCAAATTAGCTGTCACATTTAAGGAAGGGTTGCGTTTGGTAATTTACTTTTCAGAGAAAAATATGTCCTCATAAAGGATGGAAGAAGATAAGCCACAAGAACAATAATGAGGAAGAATGGTCAGAGGCAGGATGGAAATCTTGAATTTCAGGAGGTGTATGTTTCTCCACAGGATCTCATTTGGTCGCTCTGGATATTTCCCCCACACTAGTGAAAGAAGGCAAACCAATACTCCAAACTGCAACTCTTGACCATGAAGTCATTTCTGCAACATTCCTGATTTCATCCTAAACTTAGCTTCTATTTATAATTTTCAAAATTCTCCCTGTTTCATTGTGAACATGTGGTTTTAAAATTTTGATGGACTCCAAACTTATCAGTGTATGAGTTCACTTCATGTTAAGCACCTTAAAAAGCCACTTCTTAAAATGCCAATGGAAACAACTAAAGCATAAATAAATCATCACACTGAGTCCCCAGAAATAATTTAAGAAAATAAACCCGAAAAACATTTGCCAAAGTATAAACTAAAAGGATCAAAATCCTAGTAAACACAATCTCTTTTACTATGACTACAAACTTCACAAGAGTTTTGAAAAAATATTTGATGAATGAAACAAAGAGGAAATACGTGATACACAAAGTTGTTCTATAGACTGCCACTTAGCAGTCTCCTTTGGAAAATTTATTTTGTGCAGTGTTCTGTTAACAGAGCTTAACTCTCTTGATATTGTAGTAGTTTCTTACTAGATGACTGAAGGATACTGTTCCCATGTTAAAAAATGCTTGACTTTGCCACTTATACACTGCATTGTTCATTGAACTGAATATTGAACTAGTAGTGAGTCAAGAATACACAAAATGTGGGAAGCTGATCCAGGAGGATCACAAGTTTGAGGCCAGCCTGGGCAACTTAGCGAGACCCTGTTTCAAAATAATAAATAAAATAGGTCTGGGGGTATAGCTCAGAGGTAGCATGCCCCCAGGTTCAAGCCCCAGTTCCCAAAACAAAAATCAACAACACAAATATTCTTGTTCCTGTCTAGGAATTCAGTCTGTTTCCTACAGCTTACACTCTGAATGATAGAGAAAATATTTGTAAATCATGTGTCTTATAAGTGATGTCTATCTAGAATATATACAAGAACTATTGTAACTCAATAAAATAATCCAATTAAGAATGTACAAAAGGCCACACCTCCGGTCCCTGAGCCACCTGGGCCGGGCCGCCCCCGCGCCAGGTACCGGACACCCCCAGGCGTCTCCGCGCGCGCCACACCGCCGGCCCCAGAGCCACCTGGGCCGGGCCGCCCCCGCGCCAGGTACCGGACACCCCCGGGCGTCTCCGCGCGCGCGCCACACCTCCGGTCCCGGAGCCACCTGGGCCGGG
>PVJS01054223.1:0-13039 GCA_004027185.1 Glis glis
TCTCTCTCTCTCTCTCTCTCTCTCTCTCTACTTAGTGAGGCCCTCCGCAACTTCATGAGACCCGGTTTCAAAATAAAGTATAAAAAATAGGGCCGGGGGTGTAGCGCGGAGGTAGAACGCCCCTGGGTTCGATCCCTGGTACCGCAAAATAAATAAATAAATAAATCAAGGTGTGTTGTTAATGTGAGGACCATGCATAGTAAATTGAATTGGGAATTTCAGCGTGTTTTTGTTTTTGTTGTTGTTGTTATTTTTGTTGTTATTATTGTTATTCTTTTAGGGTAGGTACTGGGGGGTGAACCCAGGAGCGTTCTACCTAGGAGCTACACAGCCAACCCAATTAATTTTTTTTTAATTTGGAACAGGGTCTCACTAGGTTGCTGAGAGTTTCACTAACATGCTAAGGCTGGTCTCAAATCTGTGATCCTTCTATTTCAGCAACCCAAGTACTGGGATTACAGGGGTATGTAACCGTGCCCAAACAGAGCTTTTTTTTTTTTTTTTTGCAATACTGGGGATTGAACCCAGGGACATTCTACCTCTGAGCTGCACTCCCCAGCCCTATTTTTATTCTTTATTTTGAAACAGGGTCTCACTAAGTTGCAGAGGGCTTAAGTAGCAGAGGCTGGCAGTGAAACTGCGATCCTCCTGTCTCACTGGGATTATAAGTGTGTGCCATCATGGCTGGCTAGAGTTTTTTATTAAGAAGTAACAATCTTAGGTAGATAACTGAGGAAGGTGATCATTATACCAGCCAAAGCCATATGATTCTTCCACATGCTCCAAACTGAGAGATCAACACCATGGTTTGTCAAGAATTCTTCACCGGTACATATGAAATTCAACACAAAAAAACATAACTATATACACAAACCTATAAGACTCAATCACTATCCGGAAAATGAAAGGGAGGGAAGGGGGAGGGAATAGGGTGGGATTGGAGGGAGGGCTAAATGTGCAATGTGTGCATGTATGATGTTGATACCCTGACATATATCAAAATGTATAATTACAATGCGCCAATAAATGAACATAAAAAAGTGTGTGTGTGTGTGTGTGTGAGAGAGAGAGAGAGAGAGAGAGATCTCCCTCATTGTGTGTTAGTCATAAATTCACCTCCTCTTAAGTTTCCCTTTTGGTAAAAACAGGGAGTTTGGGGTTTGTCACTTGGTGTTCTGGTACAGTTTTTGGGAACCTAGGGTCTCAGGTCCCCCGTGTTAGATGCCTGGCCAGAGGAAAAAGCAACTGCATTTGGTGAAGGCTTTCTACTTACTGGAAAAGTCCCCATATCATCTTGTTTACTGGAACTCCCATATATATATATATATATATATATATATATATATATATATATCTTGCTTGACACAAACTGCAAGGGACCTTTAGATAACTCCTTTCCCACCTTAAGGACTCTCTCTTTCCTTCACTAAGAACCATCAGCCAGAATTTGAACGTCTCTCCAATATATAAACCCTCAGCTTGTAAGCAGACATCACAGACACTGGCTCCATCCTTTATTAGAGACCCTCCCCTGCAGATTTTATCTCAATAAAGCCTGTTTCTCTCTCTCTCTCTCTCTCTCTCTCTCTCTCTCTCTCTCTCTGCCTTTCTCTCCCCCTCTATCTTTCTCTCTCCTTCCCCTCCCCAGACCCCTTATACCCTGGGCATTTACTGCTGCCTGGGAGGCAACATAACCTCTTCTGTTTTCTGCTTCCTGCCAAGACTGGGATGGGGAGCCAGCTCACCAGGTAGAAGCAGCCTCCTGCTCTCTGGCCTTGGCAGCCTGAGCCCCATGTGGCGAAGCTGCATCCTGTTGCCTCCTCCCCACCCAGCTGGCTTCCATCCAGCCCCCTGTCTCCCCAGATAGCCACCGTTGAAAGCCCCACCCAAGGGAGCATTCACAGTGGAGTGTGCCTGGGAAGGCTCTCTGCACTGGCTGTAGCTGTGTCCTGTGTCCCTGTCTACACAGACTCTGAGAGCACTGGAGGGAAGGAGAAGCCCAGGACAGCCCAATCGAGGTAGGCAGGATACCTGAGGCAGGAATTTTTAATTTTGTTGGTAGAACAAAAGTGAATCAAGTGTGCCCTGATAATGCAGGTCAGGCTTTCCTGGGGCTTCTGCTGGAGCTAGGAGGGAAGCCCAGCACTAAGAGGGCTTGTCAGGCTGGCTCCTCCAACACAGAAAGCTATTTTTATTCTTTTGTAGAGTTGCAGGGGTGCACTTTAGGTAGGAATTTTCACTGGTTTTGGACACATTTTCAAAGAGTGTTATCTCTTCCTGTCCTTGAGGAATGGGTGATCAGTTTGAGCCCAGGACCATTTACACTCCTCTCAGTCAATGTTGCTGCATCCTGTATAAACATCCTTGTCTTGTGATAAGGATGTCTGACAGTTAAGAGAAGACAGAGTGCAGAAGGAAGAAAGCACAATCCTACTGTGGAACAAATTCAGGGTCCTGAGTGTTTGCCTTTTATCTAGCTTATCTTTGGAGGTGCTGTGGGAAGGCATCCTGGCTTTAATGCTGCCTCCTGCGTTTGAGGTCCTTAGATTGTTTGAGAGAGTGAGGGGGTGGGGAGGACACAAACCATACTTTTCATGGCTGACAGGCTGTGGGTTAAGGTCCTGGAAGTGTATTTTCCCCTTTTTGGGGGTGGGGGAAGGTGCTGAACTGTCTCATTTCCTTTCTTGGAGCTTTATTCACTTAGTCTTAATGTATGCTATTTTATGGGATTTCCCGACTGTCTCAGGGGAACAAGGTAAAGAGGAATCCTGGAAAGGAGGCAGGGGAATTGGGGGAAAGCTCTTCAGTCATTCCACAGCTCTGCACAGATGCTCGACGTCATCGTTGGGAGGAAGCTGCGTCTTCAGGGCTGTTGGAAGGTTTATATCAAGGGCTGTTAATGTGCTGCCTCTGAGCACAGGCATCCTGAGACTGGAGCCCCTGGTTTCTTGAACAAAGATTTAGCTGAAAAAATGTGGATGGCAGGAAAGGTGGGTGCCAGGAAAGGTGGGTGTGTATTGTGTGCACATTTGGTTAGAAAATAACACACTGCTCAAATGAGATGCCCGAGTTTGTGTTACTGGAGTCCTAGGCCAGAAGCCAGACTCTGGAGGTCCCAACAAATCAGGTCCAGTCAGTTGCTTTCCCCCCCCAAAATGGAAAGAGCATTGGGAAAAGCAGGGAAGGATCTTCAGTCAGTGCAGCTGTGCTGGGAGGATCAAGGGAACCAGCGCTCCCAGCTTTGCCTCCGTGAGCTTCCAAATTACATAGACGAGAGGCACCAGAAATATGACAGTGAAGCAGGCTTGGTCCAACTGTGGTCTGGTTGATCGTGACTCACGACTGGTCTGGTGGGAACTTGTTGGAGATAAAATAGTTGCTGTTGCTAGGTGTGTGTGTGGGGGGTGTGGATTTCCATTCATTACAAGATGTTTATCCCTCTCACCTGTTGTTCCTGGAATCCTGGTGGCTCAGAGCAAAGGAGACAGATGCAAAGTGCAGGCAGAGGAGATGCCAAGTGTTTCACCTCTGCAGACCAAGTGGAGAGTCAGCGATTTTAGCAAAACCAGCGTCAAAGTCCTTGTTACGGGCCACACTAGGATGCTAAGACCCTGTGCTGCTATTTAATGGCTGGGTCTTTTGGGTGATAACCCTGGATTTTATACAGGGATAGATGGGTGGGCCTTCTGTTCTTTAAATATGCTGTAAATATTTCTGTCAAGAGTTTTTTTAAATAAAATTTTAATTGACACAGTAATTGAACACATATAAGGCATTTGGTGTAACTTTCAATACAGGATTACAATGTGTGATGGTCAGATCAGGGTAATTGGCCTATCTGTCACCTCAGACATTGTGTCAACAGCTTGTTATGGGAGTCTGGCAGCATTTGAAGCCTATATCAAGTGGGCAAGTTTCTACCGTGTTGCTTACTGGGTTAAGAAAAAAGGTATCAAAGTCAACTACTATGCTGAAAACGGGATGGAGAGAAGGGGAGGCAGGGGGTGGGAATTGAGGAGGGCTAACTGACCCATGAGTGTATGTATACGTCAACCACCCTGAAATCCTTCAAGATGTTGTTTGCAATGCACTAATAAAAAATTATAAAAAAAGAAATAAGAATCGAAATGCGTTAGTAAAAATGAAAGAACTCAAATGGTCACCCTTCCTATATCAATAGGTCATATAGACATGCAGGAAACTAACATTTGTCCTTTAAAAAAATTAGTGCTTACTTGCCTTAGGAGGTGAGCAAAGAATTCATTGTCTAGATGATTTTGGCCTCCTACTTTTTCAATAATGGATTTTTTTTAGTTAAATTCACACACCATATAACTCACCTACTTATAGTGCACAATTCTGTGGTTATCTGAATATTCAGAGTTGTGCAATCCTCACCGCTCCCCGTCACCCTGTCCCACCAAAGCCCACACTGTGGAGCAGTTATTACCCATTCACTGGGGGCTGAGAAGAGTGAATCTCTAATTTGAGCTAAATAGTAAACTTATTTACAGAGCTATATAAGTTATCAATGGATCACATTCAAAGGTAGTACTAGGTGTTTAAACCGGGGAAGATTGGGCATATGCAGAGCAAAATTGCTATTCTACCAGCTCACATCTTGATCTTGAGGAATAAATTTGTTTTCACAAAAAGGGTGAATAAAGACTTGTTATGGTTAGAGACCCTGTTGAACCAGGGTTTCTACACTTTTCTAGATTAATCCCTTGGGCTTGTGACTAGAATGGCCTTGTTACTATTTAGAACAGGCTCTGGCTGGAAATTAGTTGTTAGGTCCAGGTAGCACTAGGTAATTCACCTATATTCAGTTCTTCGGGTTATCTGGAAGGGTGAAAAGGAAGTGTCTAGAAAGCAAGAAGCCTTGTGATTTCCCTCTGAGATGCTAGAGGTGAGTATTTTACAAAAAATAGAGGAAGTAGAAGCCAGGCATGGTGGCATATGCCTATACTTGGGAGGCTGAAGCAAGAGGATTACAAGTTTGAGGCCAGCTTGAGCAACATAGCAAGACCTTGTCTCAAAAATAAATTTAAAAAAAAGTTGGGGATGTAGATCTGTGGTAGAGTGATTATCTAGCCTCTGTGAGGCCTTGGGTTTGATTCCCAGTATTGTAATAAATACATAGAAAAAGAAAGGGAAAGCTGCCTGAGAGGTACTGAACATAGTCTACCCTCATGCAGGAGTTCAGTGCCTGTTGCTTCAGGTGTTCCAGGGACTGCCTTATGCTGCCCCCCTTACCTGTACCCTTGAGTGGAGAAGAGACAGTAGAGAAAAGTAAGAAGGGACAGCAGCATACCCAGAAGCTACTTTACTCAATTCATTGATTTGGAGTGACTTCGGGTCTTTAGCTGGGTGTAGCTCACTGTGGCTCAGTGGTGGAGCACTGGCCTAGCCTGAGAGAGGTGCTGGTTTCAATCCCCAGTGCAAAAACTAATCCTTCATATAATAAAATGAGTAGTGGCTACTGTGTACACTTGAGTGCTTACTGTATGCAAGTGTGTTTTACAACCATTCTTATGATTATACTAAAATTCCAGGTAGGCATTTTAGTCCCATATATGTAGATGAACCAATTGAGAGTTCACAGGGTCATTTAAAGCTAGGACAAAGTAGGGGTTGGGGGTAAAACTTGGAGGTATTAGTATGTGCAAGGTCATGGGTTTAATCCCCAGAAACAACACAACAAAACAAAACAAAAAATAAAAGCTGGGGTAAAGCCTTTAAGGTAAATGTCCATATTTATAGATGAAGAAAGTGAGAGTTCACAGGGCTCAAAGACTTTTGAATTTATTAAATTCTCACCATGTCTGTCTGCCTGTCCCTCTGTCCTTCATTCTTTTCTTCTTTCCCTTTCTCCCTGCCTCCTCTCCCTTTCTCTGTCCCTACATCTCTGTCTTACTTCTTTTTCTCCCTTCTCCTTTTTCCTTCTTTTTTTTTCTCTACCCCACCACTACAACCCACTCCACCCCAGGCTGGGGTCTCCTACACATTCCTAGAGCAGCTCATCCTGAAGGCCTGCAGGAATGGGGAGTAGGGAGGACTTGAGTTGACAGAGAGTGGGGAGATCCAGGCCTCACTTTGGTCTAAAAACTCTGCCATTCCTTCATTTTCTACCATGGTAAGTCACTCCTTCTCTGGACCATGATTTCTTCCTGAGATCAGAAAACATATGAATTTGTCAGGAGTGATCTGTATTGTATTTAAGGAACCAAGAAGTGAGGTATAGGTCAGTTGAAAATGCCAGAAAAGTAGTACAGTGTTGAGTGTTCTTGGAACATTCTGTATTCTCATATGACCCATCACTAGGAATGCTAAGTGCTTTGCTGTCCTCGTGTTGTATTACATAAGGTCAATGTTCAGCAGTGGAGTCACAACCTGGTAAAAGTCTAAAGCCTTAGGATCTGGTACTGGCATGTCAATAACTAGCTCATAGACTTTCCTGCCAAGCTCACTTTAAGTTGTTAGGCTCGAAGAGACAGTACAACAAAATTGTTTGGAAACTGTTAAACATTGTGTCTATCTGTACATAAAAATTTATAAAATGATATGTTAAAGATATTCTAATTTCAATTTGAAGTCAATAAAAAATTAGATAGTTTATATTACTTTTTCATATGAATTCTTCAAAATATTAGCCAGGTATGGTGGTGCACGCTTGTAATCCCAGTACTTGGAAGGCTGAGACCGGAGGATCCAGGTTTGCAGCCAACCTCAGCAACTTAGTGAGGCCCTCTGCAACTAAGTGAGACCCTGTTTCAAAATAAAGAATAAAAAAAATATGGTTGGGGTGTAGCTCGCAGGTAGAATGCCCCTGGGTTCAATCCCCAGTACTGCAAAAAATATATACATATGGTGTGTATCTTATGTAAAGAACATCTCAATTCAGACTACCCCCATTTCAAGTGCTCGTTATCCACATGTGACTAGTGGCCACCATTTTGGGTAGTGCAGATCTAAGACCATTAGATTGATTTACTTATAGAAGTTAATTGGGATGATGCCTTTTTTATTGCGAAGATAGCATATTTGTAGAAGCACCTTTTGCTTTTAATAACTAATAACTTTGGTATAATACCTAATTTTTCTTGATGAATTCAGAAGGAATACAATTGTAGGAATGTAGGAAGTAAGATTTACCCATTATTTTAGAGCATTCCCTCCTAGGTAGGGAAGTCTACGTGATCTGACTCTTGGTTCTGCCAAGCTGCCACCTGACATGGATTTATATTGTTTCTGAGCCTTGTCTCATATTCTGTAACATGGGAATAGTGTCAAAATGTATTTGGTCTTTGTCCCCATCCCTGTCACAGAGCTCCTAAAACCTTTAGAATCTCCTAAGAGATAGGAGTCTCTGTTGTTATTCTAACAAGGCCCAGTCCCAGGGCCTCACGCCTGTTAGATCAGAGCTGTACCACTGAGCCACACCCCCAGTCCCAAAGAGGTCAGTATGATCACACCTGAGTTTTGTCTAGTGACGTGGTTTAGGATGGGGCCCCTCCAAAGTCTCGGGATAGTCTGGTCTCCAGAGAGACCTAGTGTTAGAGGCTTGAAACTTTTATCCCCACACATAGATCTCTGGGAAGGGGAGGTAGAGCTGGAGATTAAGCTCCACAAAACCACTTGAACAGTAAAGTTTAATGAGCTCCTCACTTGGTGAGTGAATCCATGGGCAGGGATGGGGAACTCCCAACTCTATATGGATAGAAGCTCTCTTGTTGAGGAACTTTTCTAATCTCACCCTGAGCGTGTACCTCTTCTCGACATTCATCTCTATCCTTTGCAATTTTCTTTATAATACTCTGATAAATGTAAGCAAAGTGTTTCCCTGAGTTCTGTGAGCCTTTCCAACAAATTAATACAACCCCAGGAGGGGGTTGTGGGGACCATGATTCATGCTAGTCAGTCAGAAGCATAGGTGACAACCTGCTACTTGACTGATGTCTGAAGTGGGTGTCAGTCTTGTGGGAATGAGCCCTGACTGTGGGATCTGATGCTATCTCCAAGAAGATAGTGTTAGAGTTGGAGTGAGCTCTTGGATAGACAGCTGGTTTCCACAGAATTGCTTGGTGTATACCTCCTATGAAAGTTGCTTCAAGGAAACACATGTGTACTTTAGAAACTATATAGCAGTAGGCTATTTTTATGTAAAAATCTAATGGTATCATTTCTGTGATACCTAGATCTAATAGTATGATTTCACTCATGCAAACCAGTCACCCGTCTCCGTCCACAAATCTAAGGGAGGAATAGAACCCATTTGGCCTATGTAGTGTTGATTTATACCCAGGGTAAAGTAGCCAACACTGGCCAATGGGCCCAGGAGAGGCTTCCTCAGTAATTATCTCCAAGTCATATATGCCTAGCAGTAATAACTTTATCATTCCAAAAGATAATTCAAGTGGCTTGAACTTTTCAATACAGAACAATTGTCACCCTTTCCCCCACACTTTCAACATAAAAGGGAAGAGGTGCAAACATTTCTGAACAGTTTACAAAACCATAAGCTTCCTCTTCTTCCTCCTCTTTCAGTATGCCAGAGAGAGAGACCCTCAAGACTGGTGTCTAGGAGAATCTTATGACTCATATTTGAATTTTAGCTAATTATTAATATGCCAAAGTAACAGGGAAGAGATGTTTTTGATATGCTACTCTTTATAAAACAATGCTTTCCTGAATATAATTTTGATAGAGTTGTATAGATATTGGTAAAGCAACCGTTAGGAACATATTAAATTCTTCCATATGCAGTTCTCATTATGAAGCATGTTAAGCGCAACATTTCAATCTCAACATAAACATTCAACAATACTTTTTTATATTTTATTTTATTTTGACATAATTTTTGATTTACTGAAAAGTTGCAAAAAAGCAGCAGAGTTCACACCACATTTTTCAAAACTAAAGTGCTGTTCTCAAAACTAATAAATGAATATTACCACAATGATAAAACATAACTAATTTAAATAATGCCCACAATTAAATTAATTACAATACTATTAATTGCTTTATTTTGATTTCTTTTTTCTTCCCACTAACTCTTTCTGCCCAGGATCTAACCCAGGTTCTCACACTGTTGTACCTCTAGTTTCCTCCAACCCATGATGCTTCCTCACCCTTGTTTTACTCATGATCTTGACACCAGTGAAGATACTAGTGAGTTGATTCGTAGAATGCACCTCATTTGTATTTGGTGTTTTCTCATGATTAGTGAAACAGTTTAAACTTCACTTATGAACTTAGGTTTTGCCCTAAAGACTTGAGCTGCTTAACTGTTGGTTTGATTTACTTAATCAATTTCATAGAATTTTAACTCTCCTTGAATTTTTTTGTGGTACTGGGGATTGAACCCAGGGGCATTGTGTCTCTGAGCTACACCCATATCCCTCCTTTTAAATTTCTTAAAATTTTGAAACAGGATCACACTAGTTTGCTGAAAGTCTTGCTACATTACTGAAGCTGCCCTTGAGCCTGGAATCCTCCTATCTCAGGCTCCCAAGTACTGGGATTACAGGTGTATGCCACCAGGCCTGGGTAAATCTCCTTGAATTTAAATGTTTCCCCACTAAGAGAATGATTATGCCATTGCAAACAATGTTGGAGTTCATTTTCTTAGCTGTTCAAAGGCTCATAACAACCAGAGATGTAAAGTCTGGAGCTATAAACTCAGAAACATTTCTCATACCCCTGAGTGCATGGCTAAGACACTTTTGGTAAAAACAATGTTATAAAATCCAAAATGGAAAAAAGAATATAGAAGTATGATGATGGTGATGTAAGCCACTCCTGAACTTGCATTCCATTGTAGTATGTTTGCTTCTTAAGCCAGACAAATTGAACCCTCACCTGATTTATTTATTTATTTATTTATTTATTTATTTATTCATTCATTCATTTATTTTTTTTATATGTACTGGGGGTTGAACACAGGGACATTCTACCTCTGAGCTACACTCCCAACCGTTTTAATTCTTTTTTACTTTAAAACAGGGTCTCTCTAAGTGGCGAAGTGTCTCATGAAGTTGCTGAAGCTGGCCTCAAACCTGTGATCCTCCTGTCTCAACCTCCCAAGTACTGGAATTACAGATGTGTGCCACCATGCCAAACTCAGCTGTCTTTTTCTTGCTTTAAGCGTTTTGGGTAATTTTCATACTCTTAATCATTTACTTATTAGGAATTTATTTGACATCTCCTTGGTGTGAAGGTATTTAAAACAGTGTCTGCCTCCCATTATAGGTTCTAAGGTTGTTCTTGTGTCAGTAATGTGGGCTCTTCATTGGAAAGGAATCTACTTGCTGCACAAATTTAAAGCAGACTTGGTTTCAATGTACTTTTATGTACTATTTATACTTTCATTTGCTATTAATTTATATTCATGTACTATTGATTTATATTGCTTTCCCTCTACAGAAAAGTGGAAATTCTCCAGATGTCTTCCAGTAATGACCAGTATCAGATCCCAATGTCAATAAGAAACACCAATGGCCTCCCTGGGATGAGCTCCAGTGACCAGGAGACAGTTACTGAAGGGGCCGTGTTAAGCTTTCATAACATCTGCTATCGAGGAAAAGTGAAGAGCAGCTTTCTATTTGATTGTAAAGCAGTTGATGAAGAAATACTATCAAACATCAAGTATGTGCATGACATTTTTAAAAGACCACTTTATTGACCTACAATGAACTTCAAGGTTTTGGTTATTAACAGTAAGCTGCTATGAACTTTGTGTTCAAGTTTTTGTACAGATATAGTTACCTGTGTGCATTTCTTTTAGTTAAACTTGGGCTGAAAGATTAGATTATTTGCTAAGTATATATTTAAATTTTGAAAGAAACTGACACACTGTTTTTAGAAATGGTTGTGCCGTGTGAATTGAGATTTGTTTGGGAAACTGAACAATTAAAGTGTCAATAATTTTTTCCTGAGTAAGTCTTGTGTTTTGGTGGAAAGAGACCTGGCTATATGATTTACTGCTTTTTGATTCTGGGATATAATGTAACCTCTGAGCTTTAGCTTTCCAATGTATGAAATAGAATATCTGCTGCTATAATTTCTAAGCCAGACACTTTTTATGTACTTGTGCACTTTTGTTTTTTATATTCTAGTAGAAAGGAGGTTGAAATAATAGTATATTATGAAAATATTTTGCTTTTCAAATAGACTTGTTTTAAACGAATGTCCTATTTATAGTAATTAGTAGTCTATAACAACTTACTTAATATTTTCTCTCCATAATAATGTCAGGTAGAAGATATTTAAATATAAGACAACTTGAACTGAGGTTATGCAGTTGAAGTGCAAAGTGATGATAATTTAGGATTCAAATCAGTGTTTTGTTTTGTAAGTTTTTTTTGTAGTAAAGGTATTGAACCCAGGGACACTCCACCATGGAGCTAATCCTCCAGCCCTTTTTATTTTTTTATTTGGAGACTGGGTCTCACTAAATTGCAACGGCTGGAACTTTTGATTCTCCCGCCGAGGCCTATGAATCACTGGGATTACAGGCATGATCCATCTCGCCCAGATAATTTTATTTCAAAAGTCCCTTGTAATTATTATTTTTGTCTCCCAATGAATTCAGAGCATGGTGTTGAAATATGACTTAGAGTGGTAGGGAAATGAACCTACTCACTCCAGGTATTAGTTAATGGTTTCTAGCCAGCGGGGTTGTTAGTGTTTTTATGATTTTTAGAAAACTGAGCCTATACTTACCCCTATGTTGATGGGAAGTGAATTTAGGTTTGTTAAGACAGCATGATTTATGTGTCTTGTTTGTTTGCAATTGGGGATTGAATTCAGGGGAATTCTATCTCTGATCTACATCCCCAGCCCTTTTTATTTTTGAAGCAGAGTCTTGCTAAGCTTTTAATGGTCTCCCGATATTTCTGTGGCTGGCATTGAATCTGCAATCCTCCTTTCTCAGCCTCCCAAGCACTGAGATTAACAATGTGCACCACCACGCTCTGCTAAGCACATGAGAGTTTTAGGGGCACTCTAAATCCAAACCATAACACTGTATCCCTGTCACCCAAAAGCTCATTCTTATCTCACAATGCAAAATGCATTCAGTTTACCTCTAAGAATCTTCATAGTCTTAATAGTTAAAGCATTTTACAAAAGTCCAAGTCCAATGTCTTTTTCAAGACTCAAGACAAACTTATGGTCCTGCTGTCCCAGCAAATCCAAATTCAATATACAATTCCACAGAATAAACATTCCCATTAAAAAAAAAAAGATGCATAGAGATACACGGTGGTGAAATGTGATCTCCAAAGGGCTTGGGGCAGTCATGCCCCTCTGGCCTTGCTGGTTGCAACACATTTGGTCTCCCTCTTATGCTGGCTCTCTGTGAAACCTGCAGTTTTCCTCAGCAGATGTTGCACATTCAAGGCACATCTTAATTCTTGGAACTACTATTGCTGCTTCAACATCATTCTCACCAGTATGCTCATTGCCCTTTCAGGGGCTTCCTGTAAAGATTCTGCCCTTGTTACACAATGCTTGGCCTCCCAGGCACTCCTTTGAAATTTCTGTGGAAGCCTTCATCACTTCTTTTTTTTTTTTTTTGAAAACTTGGAATTTATTTATTGAGCAAATTAAAAAATGTTTTAAAGTAATTTAAAAAATTACAGTTATATATAAATACATGGTTATTATAATAATTCAAATAAAGAAATTTCTAGAAGGAAAAGAGTCCCTTTATATGCTCCCTGCTTCCCTGAAGCTGACCAGCGTTAATCCTTTATTGTGTATCCTTCCAGGTATTTTCTTGGCATTGATATAGTGTGGGATTTTTTTTTTTTTGTAAGCACTTGGAATTTCTTTTTTTTTTAATGTGCTTTTATTGGTGCATTGGAGTCTTACATTGCAATGAATATCTATTTGATGTTAACATATATGCACACAGCTCTTGGTGCCCCCCCGCCTCCCCCCACCCGTATGAAGTACCAAGAATGATGTTGGTATATTTTCACATGTACATGTTATTTATGATAGTAATTCCATTGATTCCCTTCTTTCTTGCCCT
>PVJS01054224.1:0-13035 GCA_004027185.1 Glis glis
AGTGAAGAGGAGGAGGAAGAGGAGGAGGAGGAAGAGGAGGAGGAGGAGAGGAGGAGTGAAGAGGAGGAGGAAGAGGAGGAGGAGGAGGGAAGGAGGAGGAGGAGAGAAGGAGGAGAAGGAGGGAAGGAGGAGGAGGAGGGAAGGAGGAGGAGGAGGGAATTCATTAGATGGAGAAGAGATTCAGCTGGATCACTGGTGACCTGTCCCTCCCTCCGCAAACCTCACCACGTTGACACTGAATCTTTTGAGCCCGGTCGCCTGTGTTTGAGCGCAGCGGGGCCCCACCCCCAGCCAGGTGTCTGGAGCCGCCAGGCCCGCCAGGCCCTGGCTTACATAGCAACAGGCAAGGAGGACAAGCTTGGCTGTCCCAGGGATGTTCCTAAGCCCACCCGGAGGTTAACATTATAAAACAAGGACGTGTCCGCAGGCTCCAGCCTCCCTGCCGCGGATTCCACCTGGACAGCCACAGTGCGCCTGACCATATCTATTTTAACTTAGTACAATCTTTCATCTAAAGATTAAAACCAGAGAGCTGGCCTTGTGTCTGCTCAGATGATCTGCCGACTGTTTTCTATTTCTAGGACTAGAATCAAAACTAAAGTTCATCTCAGGCTGGGCACAGGGGCGCACTTCTGTAATCCCGGCTGTTCGGGAGGCTGAGGCAGGAGGGTGACAAGTTCAAGGCCAGCCTGAGCAACTTAGTGAGACCCTGTTTCAAAATAAATAAATAAAAAATAAATTAATTAATTAAAAAAACAAACAGGGTTGGAGATATAGCTCAGTGGTAGAGGATCCCTGGGTTCAATTCCCAGAACAACAGAAATTGGGGGGGGGGGTTCAGCTCGGAAAACCCTGGAAGCTTCTATGCCTGACTCTGAAAGCTGGTTTCCTTTTTAGTTCAGTATAAAATGAGAGAAGCTATACCCTCATCTTGTCAGATGGCAGAGTACCACCCTGTCTCACTAAATTGTGGAGGGCCTCACTAAGTAGCTGAGGCTGGCCGCGAACCCGGATCCTCCTGTCTCAGCCTCCCGAGTACTGGGATGACAAGCGTGCGCCACCACACTCAGCCTGAGAAATGATTTGAAAATTCAGGTTGAGCCCGCAGTGCCCAAGGGGACAGAAGAAAGCCCGCGGCAGACAAATGATCCATCACTCAACTGAGCCGGGGTTACCCGGAATCCGGGCACATGGTGGACTGGGGGCTTCGTTCATTGCTCTGGGCTGAGACCCACACCCGTGGTCGCGTGGAGGGGCAGCCTGCCCCAGGTCCCTGGGTGTGGATCTTGGCGTCCCTACTCATTTCACCTGCAGACTCACCCAGGTACCAAGCAAATGGTCACACCATCCCTCTCTGTATTCCGCTGTGTTCTGTGACACGCCCACGTTTGTATGTTCTTTAGGTCTCTGAAACTAGCCACACAAGTGGTTTAGTTCCTGTACCTTCATCAGAACTCACTTATTTAATCCCATAAGAATTGGATTTTTAGAGCCGGGCGTGGTGGTGCATGCTTGTAATCCCAGTACTTGGGAGGCTGAGATAGGAGGATCACTGGTTCGAGGTCAGCCTCAGCTACTTAGTGAGATCCTGTTTCAAAACAAAAAAATTTAAAAAGGCTGGGGGGAGGTAGCTCATAGATAAGAAGACCTCTGGGTTCAACCTCCAGTACCAAAAAACAACAACAAAAATAGGGCTGTGGGGTGTAGCTCAGAAGTAGAATACCCCTGGGTTCAATCCCTAGTACGGGGGGGGGGGGTTGGAATTTTTTTTTCCTTTATTTTTATGGTACTGGGGATTGAACCCCGGGGCATTCTACCTCTGAGCTACACCCCCCCCAGCCCTATTTTATTTTGTATTTTGAAATAGGGTTTTGCTAAGTTATGGAGGGCCTCTCTAAGTCACTGAGGCTGGCTTTGAACCTGCAATCCTCCTTGTCTCAGCCTCCCAAGTACTGGGATGACAAGCGTGTGCCACCACACCTGGCCGAATTGGAATTCTTAAAATAGACAGTTAGTGATTATTGTACTTACTCAAACCAAACAGCCAAAGCAAGCTTTTCTTGACCCAGTGGTAGCCCTTTAAAAACATTCTCAGTAGATCATGTGAGTGTGTGTGTTTGTATGTGGTGTGTGTATGTGTGTGTGTGTGTGTGTGTGTGTGTGTGTGTGTATGTGTGTTTGTGTGTATGTGTAGTATGGGTGTGTGTCGGGGGGGATTGTTAAAAATGTTTCAAGACCCAAAGGGTAGGCTAGCAATCTAAACCTAAATTAACTTTTTGAACTGTGCACACATTGAGGGCTTATTATTTAATTTTCTTTCTTCGATGTGTGTTTTCAGCTAACTGATAAAATATATCAGTCACAGGCATGTCAGAAAGATGGAGTCGTGTGGGACCTTGTATTTGTCACGGGGCCTCCCGCCTTCGCAAAGCAAACAGCACAGAATGCGCTTTTCTTTCGTTATCAGCCACCCCAGACATCTGGTTCCCCCAGAATAAATCACTCCGAGGAGAGAGGCTTTTGCGATGATTTCGTGTAATTCCCCCAAACAGCAACAACAAGAACACTACAGAACACGGTGGATTAAATGCGGCTAGAACCAACCAGCGCTTGAACTTTTTTTATATTACCTGCCACTTCTCCCACTTGCAGCTAAAAATGTTTTCACTTTACAAAGAATTCAGCAGAGGGGCAATTGAGCCAGGCCCTCTGCAACTTAGTGAGACCCTGTTTCAAAAGAAAAAATAAAATAGGGCTGGGGGTGTAGCTCAGAGGTGGAGTGCCCCGGGGTTCCATCCCCAGTACCACCACCAAAAAAAAAAAAAAAGAATTCAGCAAAGGGTCGCTACTTGGTAGGGTATCTAAGGGAGTTATAAAAATGAAAAGTGTGGGGAGGGGGAAGATGGGGAAGGGGGAGCTGGGGGGAAAGCCACCAAGTGCTGTGCGCATGGATTTCACCATCACTATGATTTACATTATGATGTGAGATTATAATGCACCAATAAAAGTATTTTTTTTTTTTTTGCGGTACCGGGGATTGAACCCAGGGGCGTTCTACCTCCGCGCTACACCCCCAGCCCTATATATTTTTTATGGTTTATTTTGAAACCGGGTCTCACGAAATTGCGGAGGGCCTCACTGGGTAGAGAAAGAGAGAGAGAGAGAGAGAGAGAGAGAGAGAGAGCGAGCTGAGGCTGGCCACGAACCCGGATCCTCTGGTCTCAGCCTCCCAAAGTACTGGGATTACAAGCGTGCGCCACCATACCCGGCTAAAGTATGTATGTGTGTGTGTGTGTGTGTCTTACTGGGTATTGAACCAGGGGAATTCAACCTCTGAGCCATACCACCAGCCCTATTTTATGTTTTATTCTGAAACAGGTCTCACTGAATTGTGAATGGCCTCACTAAATTGCTGAGGCTGTCCTCGAACTTGCGATCCTCCTGTCTCAGCCTCCCTAGTACTGGGATTACAAGCTAGTACCACGGCCAGCTGATTTCTAACATTTTCAACTGTAGTTTTAAACCAGGTTCGCTGGCACACTTTTGTAATTCCAGTACTTGGGAGACTGGGACAGGAGGATCACAGGTTTGAGGACAGCTTCAGCAACTTAGTGAGACCCTGTTTCAAAATAAAAATCAGATAGGGCTGGGCATGTAGCTCAGAGGCAAAGTGCCCCTGGGTTCAATCCCTAGTACCACAAAAACTAAAATAAACTGTAAGCCAGGCGTGGTGGCACACGCTTGTAATCCCGGTACTTGGGAGGCTGAGACAGGAGGATCGCAGGTTCTCAGCCAGCCTCAGCTATTTAGTGAGGCCCTCCGCAACTTAGTGAGACCCTGTTTCAAAATAAAGAATAAAAAATAGGGCTGGAGGTGTAGCTCAGAGGTAGAATGCCCCTGGGTTCCATCCCTAGTTGGGCAAAAAATAAAAATAAAACAAAGTAAACTGTAATTTTAGCAGGACCTATATCAACCACCTGCAGTCGTATATACTTGGGCCAAAAAAGCTGAAAAATGTCCTGTATGGCCGGTGCTTCCGCCTGCCCTGCCTCCATCCTTAAACTAAAGTGTCACCCCTGCTGGGACCTGGGAGTCCTGCTGGGACTCCAGCAGGCCATCACACTTGGCCCTTCTGCTGGCGACCCCGGGAGTCTGAAGCGCTAGTGCCAAATTCCTCACTTATGGGGTATTTCACAGGGCCACTAGAGCAAAGTGTCCTGACACACATTTTTTGCTCATTGGATTTTTTTGCTCATTGGATTCTATCCCTCCCACAAGTTTCCCAAGTAAGCCCCGAGCTCCCTGCAGTGCACCACCCACCCTCCCGCACTCCACCAGCCCGGGCCCTCTCCACGCTAATCCCCCTCCCAAAGCCCAGAGAATGCGCTTCCCCCACAGCGTTTGCATAATCTCACCATTCAGGGTTCAGCTCAAAATTCACCTCCTGCGAGAGCCCTCCCAGACCAGCCTCCCAGAACACCGAGCACTGGGTCACCTTCTGCCCCAGCCCCTTCCTCCCGGGCCCTGACCACACCTATCGGTCTCTTTGTGCGCAGGTTCACGACACTCCCCCACGAGGCTGGGGACTCTCTGTGGGCCGGTCAGCTCCACCATCCCCAGCTGCTGACCACACAGGTTAGTGGCGAAAGTGATTGAAGCATATTGGCTTATGTGCGTTGGCAAAAATAGAAAATTCATCTCTAGTTAGGGGGTTGGGACAGCTTGATTTGCTTGTCTGCTGGGGAGGGAGGGAGAAAGGCTCCAATCATAATTACAACATATTCCGCGTAAAAGTCACAGACTCCTAGGTACCATCTCGTCCTCTGCCCTGGCCGCCCTTCACAGCCTCCATTTCTTCATCCACAAAAGGCATGATGATTGTATGGCAGGTTTTTCTTTTCTTTTCTTTTTTTCTTTCTTTCTTTTTTTTTTTTTTTGCGGTACTGGGGATGGAACCCAGGGACATTCTACCTCCGGGCTACACCCCCAGCCCTATTTTTTATTCTTTATTTTGAAACAGGGTCTCGCTGAGTTGCAGAGGACCTCACTAAGTAGCTGAGGCTGGCTGCAAACCTGTGATCCTCCTGTCTCAGCCTCCCAAGTCCTGGGATGACAAGGATGCGCCACCATGCCCAGGCTCCATGTCAGGTTTTTCTGAAGATGAAGGATGCAGCTGGGGATGTCGCTCAGTGGTGGAGGGAGAGGCCCTGGGTTCAGTACCAGCACTGCAAAAGAAAAAAGAAAGAAGAGAAGAGAAGAGCTGGGCGTGGTGGCGCACATTTTTAATCCCAGGACTTGGGAGGCTGAGGCACGAGGATCGCAAGTTCAAAGCCAGCCTCTGCAACCTAGTGAGACCCTGTTTCAAAACAAAAAATAAATAATAGGGCTAGAAGTGTAGCTCAGAGGTAGAATATCCCTGGGTTTAATCCCTAGCATCAAACACACACACACACACACACACACACACACACACACACGAAAGAAAGGGAGAGAGGGAGGAAAAAGAGAAAGAAAGGAGCCAGGTGTGGTGGCACACACTTATAATCCCAGTACTTGGGAGGCTAAGATAGGAGGATCCCTGGTTCAAGACCAGCCTCAGCTACTTAGTGAGGCCCTCTGCAACTTAGTGAGACCCTGTTTCAAAAGAAAGAATAAAAAGCAGGGCTGGGGGTGTAGCCCAGAGGTAGAATGCCCCTGGGTTCAATCTCCAGTACCACAAAAAGAGAGAGAGAGAGAGAGAGAGAGAGAGAAAGAAGGAACCAATCACTCTTAGAAAGGGTCTGATGAATCCATTTGTTTTCTTACTAATTAATCCATATTTGCCCCTAAAATGTCAGATGCCACAAGGGAGGGTTTTGATCTGGGCCGTCCACCCAGCGCTTAAATTTACCATTTCTTTTCATTTCTACAGTAGTCGCACCTACCTCACAGGATTTTGAAAAGAAATTAGGTAATAGGTGTAAAGTGCTTTGAATGGCATGTGAGCTACCTGAAGCACGGAGTTCATGTTTTCACTATTACGCAAACTCAGATTTCTTAGTTTTTGGTACTGGAGATTGAACCCAGGGGCATTCTACCTCTGAGCTACACCCCCAGCCCTATTTTATTTTTTATTTTGGAACACGGTCTAAGTTGCTGAGGCTGGCCTCATACCTGCGATCCTCCTGTCTCAGCCTCCCAAGTACTGGGATTACAAACGTGTGCCACCACGCCTGGCTTGTTTTATTTTGCGGTTCAGGAGGTGCAGTACATGAATAGTGCTTTGAAAGCATGTGGACGCTAAAACGATCATATACTCAGATTTCAGTGCTAAACTGCCATCACTAATCACAGCAGAAAAAAAGACATTCATGTTAGTGTGTTTTGTTCTACATTAAATATAGACGTGGAAAGCCGGGCGTGGTGGCACACGCCTGTCATCCCAGTACTTGGGAGGCTGAGACAGGAGGATTGCAGCCTCAGCAACTTAGCCAGGCCCTCTGCAACTTAGCGAGACCCTTTTTATTTATTAAATAAGTAAATAAAATAGGGCTGGGGGTACAGCTCAGAGGTAGAATGCCCCTGGGTTCAATCCCCAGTACCACAAAAATAAATAACAAACATATATACATAAAATAAAAGATAAAGCCGGGCGTGGTGGCACACACTTGTAATCCCAGTACTTGGGAGGCTGAGACAGGAGGATTTCAGGTTCGCAGCCAGCCTCAGCTACTTAGTGAGGCCCTCCACAACTTAGTGAGACCCTGTTTCAAAATAAAGAATAAAAAAATAGGGCTGGGGGTGTAGCTCAGAGGTAGAACGCCCCTGGGTTTGATCCCTGGCACCCAAATAAAATTAAATTAAACTTAAAATGAAAAACAAAAAACAAAGGTCCACAGTTCTGCCAGAGGGAGGCGGTGTCTCTGCAGTCAAGGTGAGCAGGCCGGGCTGCTGTCCCTATGAGCTCCTGCCCTCTGCTGCTTCATTTCCTGACAAATGTCTTATCAGATCAACAGTGATTTCTGTCCAAAAGAGAAAAATCCCCCCCTTCCTCTCCAAACAGGGGTGTCGGTGGCCCTGCATGGAGCTAAAGCGGTCATGGTGCTGAGGGATAAGGAGAGAGAAAGGGTCTGACAGGGGATGCTTAGCAGGCCGGTCTCCCCAGCACCTCCGCTCTGACTGACAGGGGATTAGTCCCCGGGAGGGAGGGAGGGCCGTCAACAAAGGCCGCAGGGGCTTGAGGCCCAGCACCTGGCTGCATCGGTCCAGTTGGGGACCAGCTCCCCAGGGCCGGCTGCTCGGCGCAGGGCCCCTGGCTTACCGCCCTTGTTCTTGGATAAACATGTTTGAAAAATAGGTTAGGATTTTGTTTGTTTGTGTTCTGTGCTTGGGGGACAGAGAAGCTGAAGTTGTTAGAAATTCAACGGTGGCCTGCTGGGAGTTCTTCACACAGAGAAGGGTCTCAGATGACCACTAAAGGCGGTGGGGGAGACCCTGTTTGGACCCTGACTCCCACATTGTTGAGGTGCTGGGTCTGTTGGGAGCTTGACTGGGTGTCAGGGATGTCCGGGAGTCAGTGTTCCTTTTGTGGGAAATGATAAGAGCAGAGACACTGTGGGCAGAATTCAGTTTCTCAGCCGGCGTGGTGGCGCACACCTCTGTGATCCCGGTACTTGGGAGGCTGAGACAGGAGGATCACAGGTTCAAGGCCAGCCTCAGCAAGTTAGCAAGGTCCCTCAGAAATTTAGCAAGATCCTGATTCAAAACAAAAATAAAATAGGGTTGGGGGTGTAACTCGGAGGTAGAATGCCTCTGGGTTCCAGCTCCAATACCAAAAGAGAGAGAGAGAGAGAGAGAGAGAGAGAGAAAGGGAGCGAGAGAGAGAATTCAGTTTCTCTAAATTAATTTTTTTTGATACATGAATACTAAGGTATATAGGATAAAATGTCATGAAGGCTATCATATGCTTTAAAATACTTAGGGGGGAGCCGGGCATGGTAGTGTGTACCTGTAATCCCAGTACTTGGGAAGCTGAGACAGGAGAATCACAGGTTCAAGGACAGCCTCAGCAATGTAATGAGACTCTCTGCAACCTAGCAAGACCTTGTTTAAAAACAAAATTTTTTCGTGGTGGCGCACGCTTGTAATCCCAGTACTTTGGGAGGCGGAGACTGGAGGATCCCGGTTCGCGGCCAGCCTCAGCTCTCTCTCTCTCTCTCTCTCTCTCTCTCTCCTTAGTGAGGCCCTCCGCAACTTCGTGAGACATGGGTTCAAAATAAAGTATAAAAAATAGGGCTGGGGGCGTAGCGCGGAGGTAGAACACCCCTGCGTTCAATCCCCGGTACCGCAAAAAAAAAAAAAATTTTAAAAAGTGCTGGGGGTGTAGCTCAGACATAGAATAACCCTGGGTTCAATCCCCAGTACCAGTACCAAAAAAATACATAAATACTTGGGAGGTGTAAAGGAGGGGAAACTCACTTACAAAATCTTAATTATTGAATCTGGGTAATAGACTGTGGGGTTCATGGTACTTACTATTCACTCTACTTTGGGGTGTTTGAACTTTTTTTTTCAATATTGGGGACTGAACCCAAGGCGTCCTGCATGCTAAGTAAGCCCTCTACCACTGAACTACGTCCCCAACCCTATGTTTAAACATTTTTACCAAAATATTTATGATAGGCCTAGCATGCACGAAGCCCTGGGTTTGATCCCCAGCAATAAAAAAAGAAAAACAAAAAATAACCTGAAAATCACAATAATGAAGCCAGGCATGGTGGCGCATACTTGTAATCCCAGTACTCGGGAGGCTGAGACAGGAGGATCACAGGTTTGCAGCCAGCCTCAGCAATTCAGTGAGGCCCTCCGCAACTTAGTGAGACCTTGTTTCAAAATAAAAAGGAAATAGGAATGGAGGTGTAGCTCGGAGGTAGAATGCCTCTGGGTTCAATCCCCAGTGCCACAAAAAAAAAAAAAAAAAACCACAATAGTGAGCTGGATGTGTTGGTGCACGCCTATAATCCCAGTACTTGAGAGGCTGAGACAGGAGGATCACAGGCTGGAGGCCAGTCTCAGCAATTTAGCCAGGTCCCTCAGTACTTAGTGAGACCCTGTTTTCAAATTAAAAAAATAAATAAATAAAGCTGGGCACAGGGGCCAGCTCCTATAATCACAGTACTCGGGAGGCTGACAGGTGGATCGCAGGTTCTCAGCCAGCCTCAGTGACTTAATGAGACCCTCAGCAACTCAGACCCTGTTTCAAAATAAAAAGGGCTGAGGGGGAAGCTCAGAGGTAGAATGCCCCTGGTTTTGATCCCCAGTACCAAAAGTTAATTAATTAATTAATTGATGATTGAGTAAAAGTAAAATAGGACCGAAGGGGAAGCTCGGAGATAGAATGCCTCTGGGTTCAATCTCCAGTACCAAAAAGAAAAAAGAATCACTGCTATAATGGTAATATTAAGCTTTTCTCGAAGCGTTCTGAAGAGTATCAGTGGCGGGTGAAGATTCAGGGTCCCCTTGCTGAGTTCTGGCCTTACATGCGTGGCCTCATTGAATATTCATGTGGGATCTGTGTCACTACTTGAATATTCATGTAGGATCTATGTCACTCATTGAATATTCATGTGGGATCTATGTCATCGCTCCCCCCCTTCACAGAAGCGAGTGCAGTTCAGAGAGCTTAAGTGACTTTCTCTAGACCACCCAGCTCATGCATAAGTAGTAGATCCAGAACTCACACTCAAGGCAGTCAAGTTGTATTTTTTATTTTTCCTTTATTTTTGGCGGTACCGGGGATTGAACCCAGGGGCATTCTACCTCCGGGCTACACCCCCAGCCCTATATTTTTATTCTTTATTTTGAAACAGGGTCTCACTAAGTTGCGGAGGGCCTCACTAAGTAGCTGAGGCTGGCCGCGAACCTGGATCCTCCTGTCTCAGCCTCCCAAGTACTGGGATGACAAGCGTGCGCCACCACGCCTGGCTGCCAGCAAGTTTTAGATTCTGTGCCATACTGGTACCCTGGTACCTTTTTTTTTTTTTTTTTTTGGTGGTACTCCTGTCTCAGCCTCCCAAGCACTAGGATCACAGGCCTGTGCCGTAACAAATGGCTTGATTTGGAGTTTTAAAGGGAGGACTGGCCGGGCACAGTGACACACACCTGTAATCCTAATACTTGGGAGGCTGAGACAGGAGGAGCACAGGTTCAAGACCAGCCTCAGCAATTTAGTGAGACTCTCATCAACCTAGTGAGACCCTGTTACAAAACAAAAACTGAAAAGGGCAAGGGGTGTAGCCCGGAAGTAGAATGCAGGTTCATGGCCAGCCTCAGCAATTTAGAGGCCCTCCGCAATTTAGTGAGACCCTGTTTCAAAATAAAGAATAAAAAATCGGGCTGAGGGTGGAGCTCAGAGGTAGAAGCCTCTGGGTTCAATCCCCAGTACCACAAAAAATAAATAAATAAATAAATAATAAAAACTAAAGGGAAGACTGACAGAAATGATGAAAGAAAACCACATCATTAATTATATATATATAATATATATATACATACATATATATATGTATATATATATTTGTGTGTGTGTGTGTGTGTGTGTGTGTGTGTGTGTGTGTAGTACTGGGAATTGAACCCAGGGGCATTCTACTCTGAGCTACACCCCCAGCCCTATTTTATTTTATATTTTATTTATTTATTTATGTATTTATTTATTTATGTATTTATTTATTTTGCAGAACTGAGGATTGAACCCAGGGGCATTCTACCTCCAAACTACACCCGCAGCCCTATTTTTTATTCTTTATGTTGAAACAGGGTCTCACAAAGTTGCGGAGGGCCTCGCTAAGTAGCTGAGGCTGGCCGCAAACCTGGATCCTCCAGTCTCAGCCTCCCAAGTACTGGGATGACAAGTGTGGGCCACCATGCCCAGCTCTTATTTTTGTTTTGAAACAGGGTCTCGCTAGGTTGCTGAGAGTCTCACTACTTGCTGAGGCTGGCCGCAAACCTGCGATCCTCCTGTCTCAGTCTCCCAAGTACTGGGATTACAAGGGTGCGCCACCACGCCCGGCTATTAATAAGACTTTTAATAGTTTACTTCTCAAGAAGCGCCAGGTGCATCTGTTTGGGAACCAGCATGAACTTCGGGGCAGCTTTGGGTCCAAGGAGACTGTGTCCAGTGACGCAGGATTAATCACGGATAAAGTGTGCAGGACGCTGAACTGAACCCTCTGTACACGTGGGCTCACTTAACCCCGGGAGGTACTAACTACCCCCACTGCCCATGTGCAAAGGTAGGCCAGAAGTCTCCTCCCTAGCTGGGGGTGGTGGCGCACGCTTGTCAGCATTAAAGGCATGTCACAAGTTAATTAGGATACCTCTCTCTCTGTGTCTTTTTTTTCTTCTTCTTCTTCTCTTTTGCGATACTAGGGATTAAACCCAGGGGCATTCTACCTCTGAGCTACACCCCCAGTCCTTTTTATTTTTTTATTTTTTTATTTTTTGGTATAGGGGATTGAACCCAGGGGAATTTTACCTCCAAGCTACATCCCCAGCTCTATTTTTATTTATTTATGTATTTATGTATTTATTTATTTATTTATTTATTTATGAAACAGGGTTTTGCTAGGTTGCTGAGAGTCTCACTACTTGCTGAGGCTGTCCTTGAACTTGTGATCCTCCTGTCTCAGATTCCCAAGTACTGGGATTGCAAGTGTGTGCCACCATGCCAGGCTCCTTTTTATTTTTTGTTTTGAAACAGGGTCTCACTAGGTTGCTGAGAGTCTCACTAAATTGCTGAGGCTGGCCTCCAACCTGCACTCCTGTCTCAGCCTCCCAAATTACTAGCATTACAGGTATGCGCCACCACGCCCAGCTAAAGTTTTTCTTTTCTTTTCTTTTTTTTTTTTTGTGGTGTGTGTTATTGGGGATTGAAACTAGGGGCATTCTACCTCCAAGCTACACACCCAGCAATTTAAATTTTTTTTTTAATTTTGAAACAGTCTTACTAGGTTGATGAGGGTCTCACTACTTGTTGAAGCTGTCCTGAACATGTGATCCTCCTGTCTCAGCCTCCCAAGTACTGGGATTACAAGCGTGGGTAACCATGTCCGGCTAAAGTTTTTCTTTTTTAATGGAACATAAGAAAATTATGCAATTTACAATCTATAGTGTCTTGGGTTCAATGAAATAATGTATCAGGAAAGGGTCATATCTTCAAGGTTTTCCCTGCTAAGCACAGTTTCTAGCTGCAAAAACCTGTTTTAGGAGATTAATCTATAGTTCATATGTTGCCTCCTAATAGCAGAAAATGATATCAGGCCAAAATGTGTAAACGACTCAACATAAAAACAGATGTGTGGAGCCGGGGGTGGTGGTGCACATCTGTAATCCCAGTAGTCAGGAAGTTGAGACAGGAGGATTGCAGGTTTGAGACCAGCCTCAGCAACTTAGCAAGACTCTCAGCAACCTAGCAAGACCCCGTTTCAAAACAAAATAAATAAATAAATAAAAAGGGCTGGAGGAGCCAGGCATAGTGGTGAATGCCTGTAATCCCAGGACTTTGGTGGCTGAGACAAGAGGATCCCAGGTTTGAGACCAGCCTCAGCAATTCAGTGAGATTCTCAGCAATCTAGCGAGACCCTGTTTCAAAATAAACAATAAAATAGGGCCTGGGGTATAGCTTGGAGGTAGAATGCCCCTGGGTTCCATCCCCAGTACCACAACAATAAATAAATAAATAAATAAATAAATAAATAAATAAATATAAATGAATGAATGAAGGAAGGAATGTGTGAGTGGCAGCCTCAAGTTGCCTATTAAGGAAGCAAACCTAGGGTCGGGTGTGGTGGCGCACGCTTATAATCCCAGTACTTGGGAGGCGGAGACCAGAGGATCCGGGTTCAGGGCCAGCCTCAGCTACTTAGTGAGACCCTCTGCAACTTCGTGAGACCCGGTTTCAAAATAAAGTATAAAAAATAGTGCCGGGGGTGTAGCTCGGAGGTAGAACGCCCCTGGGTTCAATCCCCGGTACCGCAAAAAAAAAAAAAAAAAAAAAAA
>PVJS01054225.1:0-13035 GCA_004027185.1 Glis glis
GGTGGCGCACGCTTGTAATCCCAGTACTTTGGGAGGCGGAGACCGGAGGATCCGGGTTCGCGGCCAGCCTCAGCTCTCTCTCTCTCTCTCTCTCTCTCTTCCTGTCTCTCTGTCTACTTAGTGAGGCCCTCCGCAACTTCGTGAGACCTGGTTTCAAAATAAAGTATAAAAAATAGGGCCGGGGATGTAGCGTGGAGGTAGAACGCCCCTGCGTTCAATCCCCGGTACCGAAAAAAAAAAAAATTCCCAACCCTTCTCAGGTGCCTTTGAAAGCCTGCATTCTACGATACTATCAATGCCTCTTTCTAACTCATTGGGTGTTAGTGAGCCTGGTGTCTCTAGTCTCAGAGGTTCTGGGAAATAGGCATATTGTGCTAGAGCATCAGACTGCAGCAGAGAGAGCCCCAGATTTGAAGTCTGCAGAACTGGTTCTTTGTTATACCTCCATTTACTAGTGGAATGATCTTTTTTATTGTGTGCGTGTGGAATTGGTACTGTGGTACCAGAGGCATTCTACCTCCAAGCTACACCCCCAACCCTATTTTATTTTTACTTTGAAACAGGGTCTTGCTTGGTTGATGAGAATCTCACTACATGCTGAAGCTGTCCTTGAACCTGTGATCCTCCTATCTCAGCCTCCCAAGTGCTGGAATTACAGGTGTGTGCCACCATGCCCGGCTCAGTGGAATAATCTTGGACCAGTCACTCACCCTCAGTTTCTCTTCTATTGCTTATAAGATCATATGCCACACCCCCTGCAGAGGTTCTCACGATGTTCAATGAGATCACGCGTGTCAGTGTGGTTTGTAAACATTACAGTTATCTGCATTTCTGTATCTCTTTCAAGTCTGTCCGTTCCTTAAGATCCGGGACTGCATCACACATCTTGTTCGATTTGTGTCTTTGGGACCTGATTTGTTGACCTAAACTGAAAACACACTTTAAGAAAGGCCACTACAGGCAACTGACACTAAGTTACTTATTGTTTTCTTTCAGCAAAGTTTCTCTGGTGTTTGTTCATTAATGAACCAGCACATCTGGAGTACCTTCTGTGTGCTTTCTACTGCAGGAACACATATAGAAGATAAATGCAGAAAAACACAGAAAAACAGAAGCCCACACACATGCATTATAGATTCAGACATGTCAGAGGTCACACCTGGGTGACCGATGAGCTCCACCTGCCTCCAGACATGCTTTCTTTAACTTGAACGCTAATATATATATATACATATATATATATATATATATTTTTTTTTTTTTGTGGTACTGGCAGTTGAACCCAGAGGCATTTTACCTCTGAGCTACACCCCCAGACCGATTTTATTTCTTATTTGGAAACAGGGTCTTATTAGGTTGCTGAGAGCCTCACAAAATTGCTGAGGCTGTCCTCGAACCTGCAATCTTCCTTTCTCAGCCTCCCAAGTACTAGGATTACAAGCATGCGCCACCATGCTCGGCGAACACTAATAATTTTAAATATAAACCAAAAAATTTAAGATCTAGAGATCAGGATTTTTTTCTTTTTTCTTTTTGGTACTGAGGATTGACCCAGGGGCATTCTACCTCTGGGCTACACCCCAGCCCTATTTTATTTTTTATTTTGAAACAGGGTGTCACTAAGTTACAGAGGGCCTCGATAAGTTGTTGAGGCTGGCTGCAAACCTGTGATCCTCCTGTCTCAGAACTGGGATTACAGGTCTATGCCACCACATTTGGCTTAGAGATAAGGATTTCTCCTTCAATTGAAAATAAAATGAGCTTGTCACACTGGGCCAGTTCACTCCCTGGGGACAACTGGCCCAGGCAGCACCCCTGCAGCCATTCAAGCATGTCCTCCCGAGTCTACTGCAGAGGTAGCCTGCGTCAATCCCTGTGATCTCCCCAACACGGAGGCAGTTAGGAACCTCCATTTATTATCATACTTATTGTGTTTGTACTTATGAAGACTTTATTGTATACCAGGCAGTACTCTAAGCACGTCATCCATCCATCCATCCATCCATCCATCCATCCATCCATCGCAGGAGAGGAAAGGGAGGCATGGTTAGCCTGTGGTGGAAGGGATTCAAACTCTGGCCATGTGGCTTTGCAAGCTTTTGCTCCTAACTCCTCAGCTGTCTCCCCATCATGGTATGCATGTGTGTTTGGAGATCAGGGGCAGATATCAAAATTAAACCTAGTCGGGCGTGGTGGCACACGCTTGTAATCCCAGTACTTGGGAGGCTGAGACCGGAGGATCCGGGTTCGCCGCCAGCCTCAGCTATTTAGTGAGGCCCTCCACAACTTCGTGAGACCCGGTTTCAAAATAAAGGATAAAAATAGGTTTGGGGGTGTAGCTCGGAGGTAGAATGCCCCTGGGTTCAATCCCCGGTACTGCAAAAAAAAAAAAAAAATTAAACCTAACCGAAGTGCAAAGATGTGCCGGAGCCTCTTGTCCAGGACAGGATGTTCTCTTTAATTGGAGAAGGAATAATAAAGGACTGATTTTGTAGTTTTAAAGATAAAAAGGAGCCGGGCGTGGTGGCGCACACATGTAATCCCAGTACTTGGGAGGCTGAGACCGGAGGATCCGGGTTCACGGCCAGCCTCAGCTACTTAGTGAGGCCCTCCGCAACTTAGTGAGACCCTGTTTCAAGATAAAGAATAAAAAAATGGGGCTGGGGGTGTAGCTCGGAGGTAGAATGCCCCTGGGTTCAATCCCTGGTACCACAAAATATAAATAAATAAATAAATAAATAAATAAACAAATAAATAAATATAAAAAGGCCAGGCATGTTCAATGCCCTGTGCAAAAGCCTCGATGGAGACTGGAGAGTCATGCAGATGGAGAGAAAGCGTGAATGGGGCTCAGACAGAAGAACAGGAGGCCTGAGACTGGGAGCCTGCCCTGGTCGGGGAAGGGAGGAGGCGATGAGGTCGAAGTCCTTTTCACCACCAGATGCGGGATGAATCTGCATTCTTACTGGAGCTCCGCTGAACTTCATTCATTGCTTTCACAACACATGAAAATGGGTTTTGTAACATAGGTGTCCCTGTGATACTGGCCTGTTTACTTCTGCTTCAGTCCCTGAGCATATGAGCAAATACTTCAGGCACTACAACGAGCAGAAACTTGAGACAGAGCTTATCTTGTAATGCTGGGGTTTGCATCATATCCAGGGTGTGGTGTCACTTTAGAAGGCAAGTTAAATAATTACGTGTTTATGGATTGAGCAAACAGTGCCTATGCCCCGAGAGGGCTCAGCGTCTACACTCTGCATGCCCAGGGAACTAAAGTACTCAGCGGGAAGGTAGACTTAATACCTGGGTACATCAAATGGTTTCAATATCTTATATAGTAAGACATACACATATACATTTCTGTACATATGTACAAATGTTCACATATGTGTTTAAGTGTGTGTATATATGCTGATATTGAATATTTATGTATCACCTTATATTTAGCCATACTTTTTCACAAAACAACTATTGACAAACTAGCCCAGAAAACTTGGGGATGTTAGTGTATCAATTAAAGCTAATTTGGGCAAGCTCACGCCCACCCGGTGTGTCCTGTCTGCGTTACATGTGATACGTTAAGTATAGTACTTTATGTTTTTGGTGTTCCCTGACAATGTAAGGAAGTGATAAAAATTGCCGGGCGTGGTGGTGCACACTTGTAATCCCAGTACTTGGGAGGTGGAGACCGGAGGATCGGGGTTCGCAGCCAGCCTCAGCTACTTAGTGAGGCCCTCTGCAACTTCGGGAGACCCAGTTTCAAAATAAAGTATAAAAAATAGGGTCAGGGGTGTAGCTTGGAGGTAGAAAGCCCCTGGGTTCAATCCCTGGTACCACAAAAAAAAAAGAAAAGGAAGTGATAAAAATTAATGTTACAATCATTAGGGCCACCCTAAACTGCCTTCTTAAGAACATAAATATGCCAATTAAGCAGTTGAGGTACTTTAGCTGTTATTCTATTATTATTCTACTATTATTTCTCTTTCCTGGGAGAGAGATTGAAACCGTGTTCAATTCTGGGTTTTTGTTGTTGTTGTTATTTTTTGCTATTGTTTTATTTATTTTAAGACCTAGGGTTTCACTATGTTGCCCAGGTTGGCCTCAAATAATCCTCCTGCCTCAGCCTCCTGAGTATCTGGGACTACTGGTGCCACCACACACAGGTAACTTTTTATTTATTTATTTATTGGTGATGCTGGCCCAGGCTCACTCTACTTTTTTTTTTTTTTGTGTGTGTGTGTGTGTGTGTGTGTGGCACTGGAGATTGAACCTGGGTCATTCTACCTCCGAGCTATACCCTAGCCCTATTTTATTTTTATTTTTAAACAGGGTCTCACTCGGTTGATGAGAGTCTCACTACTTGCTGAGGCTGTCCTCGAACCTGTGATCCTCCTGTCTCAGCCTCCCAAGTACCAGGATTACAAGTGTGCACCACCATACCTGTCTATTTCTTTCTTTTCTGTTCTTACTTTTCAAGGACAATGCAAGGCATCATAGTTACCTGTTTCAGGACTTTTTAAACACATTTGAAATGTGGCCATCTTGTTCTTATGTCTGGATGACAAACCTGAGGGCGAGCGAATCTGTCCTTTCCCTCCTCATTCCAGCCTCTGTGGATGCGAGGAGGCTCTGAAATCATCTGCTTAACTGCCGTCCTTAGAAGTGGCTTCAGGACGCAGGCGTTGGTTTCTTGGACCTCCTTTGCTGTGACTACATGTCTTGTTTTCATTGTCATACTAGCTTCTTGGACCCGGCCACATCTTTGGTTCTCCCTGGGGGAGACAGCGAGGAGCCCTCTTGGATCTCTCTGTCCCCTCGCATGTAGATGCCACCAGTGTGGCCTCCTTTGCTTTGGTCATTCAGGTGTTCCAGGCTTTTTTTGTGTGTGTGTGGTACTGGGGATTGAACCCAGGGACATTCTGCCTCCGAACTACACCCCAGCCCTCCCCCCTTTGTTTTATTCTGAAACAGGTCTCACTAAGTTGCAGAGGGTCTCACTAAGTAGCTGAGGCTGGTCGTGAACCTGTGATCCTCCTGTCTCAGCCTCCCAAGTACTGGGATTATCAGCATGCGACACCATGTCCGGTTAGGTGTTCCAGACTTAAGGGTCTGCTCCTCATGGAGCGGTCCTCCAGTGTCTGCATGGAGACTTGGCACACTTAGAGCTATGCTGGAGAAGCCCAAAATTACTTCCCAAAGGATGTGGTTCCTGCCCCTCAGAACTGGGAAGGCCACATCTGGACTAGTACCCTCTCCTAGCCAAGTCTTAACTTCCTTATTTTTAAAGTGTAAGAACCACACAAGATTGCCTCTAAGACCCTTTTCTGCTCAAGTATTCTATGAACTAAAGAAGGCTGAGGACATGTATAAACTCAGAATTCTATAATTTTTAGAATTATCTGGAAAAACGGGACTTTGTATTAGTCACCAGGAATGAGATGGATGGTTTGCAGTCAAATAAAATTAAGGTCGAGTCCAATTCTGCCAGTGCCGTGCTCTGCAGCCTCTAGCAAACAGCTCCTCTCTGTGCTTTAGTTTTTTCATCTTTAAAAAGGAAATACCAGATGGGTATAGTGGCACACACCTGTAATTTCAGTACTTGGGAGGCTGAGACAGGAGGATCGCAGGTTCAAGGATAGCTTCAGAAAGTAGAGAGACTGTCAACCTAGTGAGACCCTGTTTCAAAATGAAAATAAAAAATAGGGCTGGGGGTATAGCTCAGAGGAAGAATGCCCCTGGGCTCAATTCCCAGTATCATGGAAAGAAAAAAAAGGAAATACCATCTGTAATCCCCATTACTTGGGAGCCTGAGACAGGAGGATCACAAGTTCAAGGACAGCTTCAGCAATTTAGCAAGACTCTCAGCAACCTAGCGAGATCCTGTTTCTTTTTCTTTTTTTGTGTGTGTTACTGGGGATTGAACCCAGGGGCATTCTAACTCTGAGCTACACCCCCAGCCCTATTTTTTATTCTTTATTTTGAAATAGGGTCTCACCAAGTTGCGGAGGGCCTCACTAAGTAGCTGAGGCTGGCCGTGAACCTGCGATCCTCCTGTCTCAGCCTCCCAAGTACTGGGATTACAAGCGTGCTCTACCACGCCCAGCCTGAGACCCTGTTTCAAAACAAAATATTAAAAAAGACTGGTGGTTTAGCTTGGAGGTAGAGCACCCCTAGATTCAATCCCCAGTACCATTAAATAGATAGATAGATAGATAGATAGATAGATAGATAGATAGATAGATAGGAAATAACCCTAGCTGGGTATAGTGGCGTATGCCTGTAATCCCAGTACTTGGGAATTTGAGTTAGGATGATTGCAAGTTCAAGGACAGCCTCAGCAGCATAGCAAGACTCTCAGCAACCAAGCGAGACCCTGATTCAAAACAAAAAATAAAAAGGACTAGGGGTATAGCTCAGAGATAGAATGCCCCTAGGTTCAATCCCCAGTCTCTCTCTTTCTCTCACACACACACTTTCTCTCTCTCTCTCTCTCTCTCTCTCTCTCTCTCTCACACACACACACACACACACACACACACACACACTAATTAATCAATCAATTAATTAATTAAAGGGACTACCTCTCCTTATCCACATAGCAGGGCTGTTGTAAAGATGTAATATATGTACACAGTCTATTTAAAGTGTTATATCGCACAGCTGGCACATAGCAGCCACTCTGTAAACACTACAAGTTACTATGATGACAGTAATCATATGACTGCATGGTTTTGGGGTTTGAAATAGATTAGATCCGAAGAGATGACACATGCAGAAGCCTTTGAAGTTGAAGAAGGGCTCAACGTGGCTTTGAGGAGAGAGAAACGATGCAAAAGATGTGATGAGCATTGAAGTGAGGGGCTCTGAGGGCAAGATCGTTTGTTCACTTATTTCTAGCACTTGTTGCTGAATATATATGGGGATGGAACCCAGAGGCATTCTACCTCTGAGCTACACCTCCAGCCCTTTTTGTTTTTGAAACAGGGTCTTGCTAGGTTGCTGAGGGTCTCACTAAGTTGCTGAGGCTGGCCTTGAACCTGTGATTCTCCGGTCTCAGCCACCCAAGTACTGGGATGACAGATGTGCATCACCGTGCCCTGCTGGTATACATAGTTTTGATGAGAAAATCTCATTACTATCAGTACAGTCTTGTGACTTGGCCAGCCTTTATCTTCCGGATGCAGTCACTCTTTGTATTCAAAGTCGATGGTATATTGATGACATATCGTGTGTCTGAAAAGACCAACCGAGGGTGAGCAGTTTTTTCTTCAATACCCACACATGGAGATTGGCTTTAAAAAATGTTTATAGCACCTGTCACTTCTGCTGTTTCTGCAGAATCTGGATTCTTGGCAAGCCCACCTTAGTCTAAATCTTCTCGATGTGGGCTCTCTAGGTCTGGGGTAGGGCTGGGGGGAGAGTGTGGAAGTCCTTGATTATCTTTTTTTTGTGTGTATATGTGGTACTGGGGATTGAACCCAGGGGCATTCTACCTCTGAGCTATACCCCCAGCCCTATTTTATTTTTATTTTTGAGACAGGGTCTCCCTAGGTTGATGAGTCTCACTACTTGCTGAGGCCGTCCTTGAACCAGTGATCCTCCTGTCTCAGCCTCCCATGTACTGGGATTACAGGCGTGCACCACCATGCCTGGCTCTTGATATTCTTTGTAGAACTGCACATGTAATATTCGAACTTATTTGCATCTGGGGACCTGCTGGCCAGAGCAAAGGAGTCAGACTCAAAGAATCCGAGAACTACTGCTGAAGTGTCTCCAACCATAAAAAAACAAAAAAGATTTCATAAGATCAAAAAACAAAAGAAAAAAAAAAGCTTGACTGACACGAGATCCTCAAATACCCGTTTACTTCTGCAGCTTAGTACTTGCACCGAGTCTCCTTTGCACTGGCCTCTCTGGCAAGGCTGTCACGGTTTCAGACCAGGCTCTGGTGGAAGGGTCTGGAGGTTCTCTGGTGGATGGGGAGAAGACTTTTTACTTTCTTTTTTAGAAAGGGACCCCCACCCCAAACCTAAAGTGTCAGAAAATAAAGTTTCCAGGGACTGAAAGAAAAGCTAATATGAACAGCCACAACTTAAAAATATAAAACTTGAAGATGTGATCTTTTTTTTTTTTTTTTTTGCGGTACCGGGGATTGAACGCAGGGGCATTCTACCTCCGTGCTACGCCCCCGGCCCTATTTTTTATTCTTTATTTTGAAACCGGGTCTCACGAAGTTGCGGAGGGCCTCACTAAGGAGAGAGAGAGAGACAGAGACAGAGAGAGACAGACAGGGAAAGAGCTGAGGCTGGCCGCAAACCGGGATCCTCCAGTCTCCGCCTCCCAAAGTACTGGGATTACAAGCGTGTGCCACCACGCCCGGCTGATGTGATCTTTAAAGGAAGGAAAAGTGCTTGTTTTTCTAGCTTTCATTAGCAAAAAGAATAAATCCTTTATGCCTGTTGGTTTTTTGTTTTTTTTTTGCCTCCAGGCCAGCTGGGGCCTGGGGCCACACCCTAAGGTGGGTTTTGGCTCCATTCTCTCTTCCTCCTTCTCACCCCACTAACACACGCAGAAATGCGTGCAGGCACACACACAGGCGCACGCACACACACACACACACACACACACACACATATCTTTAAAAGGCATAGCCTTCACTGTATCACTAGTATTGGGAAAGGAAGTATATTTTAGTTGAACCTGATTTGAACCTACAAAGCTTCTCTTTGAAGAAAGGGAAGGAAATAAATAGAATTTCTTGAGCCTCTGTTGAGCCCAAAGCTGCTGTTAAGCTCAGGGAGTCAAAAGCCCAGAGTCCATTAATTCAAGAATTAGAGCTTGGTGTGGTGGTGCACACCTATAATCTCAGTACTTAGGAGGCTGAGACAGGAGGATCTCAGGTTAGAGGACAGCCTCAGCAACTTAGTGAGAATTTCAGCACCTCTGAGCCACACACCCAGCCCTATTTTATTTTAGTGGTACCGGGAATTGAACCCAGGGGCGTTCTACCTCCATGCTACACCCCCGGCCCTATTTTTTATACTTTATTTTGAAACTGGGTCTCATGAAGTTGCAGAGGGCCTCACTAAGTAGAGAGAGAGAGAGAGAGAGAGAGACAGGGAGAGAGAGAGAGAGAGAGAGCGAGCGCTGAGGCGGGCCGCGAACCCCGATCCTCCAGTCTCTGCCTCCCAAAGTACTGGGATTACAAGTGTGCGCCACCACGCCCAGCTCTTATTTTTATTTTGAAACATGGTCTCCCTAGGTTGATAAGTCTCACCAGTTGCTGAGGCTGTCCTCAAACCTGCGATCCTCCTGTCTCAGCCTCCCAAGTACTGGGATTACAAGCATACACCACCATGCCCAGATTATTTTTTATTTTGAAACAGGGTCTCGCTAAGTTGCTGAGAGCCTCATTAAGTTGCTGAGGCTGGCTTTGAACTTGTGATCCTCCTGTCTCAGCCTCCCAAGTACAGGGAGGTCTGTACCACTATGCCTGGCTCGTGTGTGTCTTTTTAAAGATCTAGAGGGGGCACATTGAACCCATGATCATGATTGTCCTTCGTGGAGGGAGAGCAGGCCAACATGCCAGAATCAGCTTTAAATTTATCTGTTTCGTGCTGGTGTTTCACTCTGTTGGTGGGAGTCTGGGGGCCCAGTTTTTTTTCTGCAGAAAGCAGTTGAGGTTTTGTAAATATCCTGCCTTATTCTAATAGACCACGTGACTTCCTGCTAGCCAGGGTCTCACCAATGTCCAGAGAGCTGGATCTCATCCATTTTTTTGAGGCTTCCAGCAGAGTAAAAAGTGAAGAAATGCAAAAAGAACCTTACAGCCAGTTCAGCATATTTGCAGTGCTTATATTTAGCCATTAAAGTTGTGTGATGAATGCTTCTCCTTTTACTTGTGTTGGTGTGTCTCTGTGATCCCATCCAAAGTCTACATTTTAAACCTAAAGCTAGAGCTGGGAATGAAGTTTAGTGGTAGAGATTGCTTAGCATTCATGAGGCCCTGGGTTCAATCCCCAGTACTACAAGAAAAGAAAAAAATTGAGTTATAAGAATATTTTTAGCCAAGTGTGGTGGCACATGCCTGTAATCCCGGTACTTCGGAGGCTGAGACAGGAGGATCACAGGCCAGCCTCAAAACTTAGCGAGACCCTTAGCAACTTAGTGAGACCCTGTTTCAAAATAAAAAATAAAAAGGGCTGGGGGTATAGTTCAGAGGTAGAACCCCCCTGTGTTCAATCCCCAGTACCCCAAATAAATAAATAAATACATAAATACATACATTTTAAATACATACATACATACATACATTTAACAGAACAATTGCCTGTCTGCTGTACTGTTCCAAGTGGCCTTACCACTGGTCCTCAGGAGCCAGAAAATGGCCTTGTTCAAAACAGGCTGGGAGGGCCAGGGGATGCAGGTTCTAGTGCCTCCTGGTTTTGGTTCTGCCCCAAGCCTGGCAGTTGGATCTATAGCTTCTCTTATGCAATGTGGGTTCCATTTCAGAACTGTGCAGTTGTCCTATAACACTGCATGGAGAAAATTTTACCTCCCCAGCCCTCCTCCCTTTCCTCCACATAGGGCATTTAAGGTCAAAAGGCTCTGGGTCCACAGCCATGCAGCCCAGTCGGGCCCTGCCTCCCCCAGGCTGGAGGAGAGAATTGGGGCCAAATGTATGGCCGCAGTTTAATAGCCCTGTCAAAGGTCCGACCATTTTATTTTGTAAGTAGAAAGCACTCATCCTAAGAAGAAGTTGCAAAGAGGCATAAAGTATGAAGAATGTGCACCTATTTCACGTTATACAAGGGAGAGGGATGTCATTTTCAAGTCGTCACTTCTGCGCTTGGTGACATTCTTGCATAAATATCCCGAGAAGTTAATAGCTTTTGCCAATTACAAGCGCACTTTGGAAACCTTTTGAAGAGGTCTGGTCCTTCCAGCCTCCCTCTTTTTAATATTATATTAAGTTCTGTATAATCCAAAGTGCTCTCATTACGACAGCACTCGCTTGTCATCGGAAAGAATACATTCATCCACGCAAATGTACTCCAAAGAGCACCGCGTGGTTATGCACATTTTATAGGATGAAAAGACAAAGAATGTAATTATACTTGAATTTCGGGGAATCCAAAGTAGTAAAACAGTTTACACCAGAGCCCGGGGCGAGGTTTATAAGTTAGCCAGCCCCACATTCAACACATTCATGTTTCGGAACTTGGAAAGTTTGTTAAAATGAACTGAAGGCTACTTCCCCAGACTAACAACAAGGAAAATTGTCAGTTTTTTTTTTTTTGTTTTTCCCAGATCCTGTTCTCATGTCCACTGAGCCAGCAGGTTCACCAGAGAGCCATTGAGCATTTGCTGGAGCACACGATGCAGGGTGGATTTCTTCTGGAAGGTTGCCAAGGGTTCTTTATGTTTCTGTGGTAGGCATTTCTTGAACACTGTCATTTAGCCAAGCAAGGAACTTTTGCTCAAAGGATAGAAAATGTTTAAAAATTCTTGTTTGTTTTAAAGCAGGTTAAATAGCAATATGATCTCTCAGGATAAGACAGAGAAAATCATTTATTTCTCTAAATGATCTGATTAGGTTATTTCAATTTTTTCCCTTTAAATGATTCATACTTTTTCCTAAAGTCTTGATACACTAATCCGGTCTTCTAGAAAGATCCTCCAGTGCCTAGTTTTCTTTGGTGTCATTAGATGTTTTTTCTTTTTTTTTTTTTGGTACCGGGGATTGAACGCAGGGGCGTTCTACCTCTGCTCTACGCCCCCGGCCCTATTTTTTTTATACTTTATTTTGAAATCGGGTCTCACGAAGTTGTGGAGGGCCTCACTAAGGAGAGAGAGAGAGAGAGACAGGGAGAGAGAGAGTGAGAGAGCTGAGGCTGGCCCCGAACCTGGATCGTCCGGTCTCCGCCTCCCAAAGTACTGGGATTACAAGCGTGCGCCACCACGCCCAGCTATTTAAATGTTTTTTCAAAACTGAGTTTTCACTTCAGAGATTTCTCACATTTGTGTGAATAGTGTAGGAGCCGCTAGCAATGGTTAAGACAATTTGGAGGTGCAGAGAACATGCCGAAATACTTCTTTTTCACTTTCAACCCTCAAACTCTTCCATACCAAATAAAAAAAGAAAAATAAGAAAACATTTTTATATTAGAGCAGATAATACTTTAAAATTATTTCAAATTCACCAGGTGTGGTGGCACATGCCTATAATCCCAGTACTTGGGAGGCTGAGACAGGAGGATCTCACTAATTCCAGGCCAGTGTGTGGTAATTTAGCGAGACTTTGTTTCAAAATTAAAAATTAAAAAGGGCTGGGGGTTGTTTTCAGAGGTAGAACACCCGAGTTCAATCCCTAGTAACACACACACACACACACACACACACACACACACACACACACTACAAATTCAATTATAAATTCCAAGTATAAATTTTTTTTTGTGGTACCGGGGATTGAACCCAGGGGCATTCTACCTCCGAGCTACACCCCCAGCCCTATTTTTTATACTTTATTTTGAAACCGGGTCTCACGAAGTTGCGGAGGGCCTCACTAAGTAGCTGAGGCTGGCCGCGAACCCAGATCCTCTGGTCTCAGCCTCCCAAGTACTGGAATTATAAACGTGCGCCACCACGCCCGGCTTCCAAGTATAAATTTTGACATGTAAAAAAAAAAATAATACAAGCCGGGTGTGGTGGTGCATGCTTGTAATCTTAGTACTTGGGAAGCTGAGACAGGAAGATTGTAGGTTTGACGTCAGCCTCGACAACCTAGTGAGACTCTGTTTCAAAATAAAAAGGACTGGGGGTGTAGCTTTTGATGAGGTAGAATAGAAAAGATAGAAATATTAGGCAGAAAGGAGACATTGGGAAAATAGAGATTTAAAATTTTGAAAGTTCATAATCTAACTCCACCCTATAGGGTGTGTTCAGTCAGGCAGAAGCCTTAATGAGTCCACACCCTTAATCACAATGGCTCCTCTCCACACCTGAGATGCTTAATGTAAGTAGGGTGGG
>PVJS01054226.1:0-13034 GCA_004027185.1 Glis glis
GCAAAAAAAAAAAAAAAAAAAGAGAGAGGGAGGCTGGATGGGCCCCGGGATCACCCTTCCTGTTCTTCCTTAGTAGGAAGGCAATCACTGGCCAAAAGCTTGGGTTTGGGGAAACACAGATGTCTGCCGTTTGGCCCACAAAAGAGGAAGCAAGGAAGCGCACACAGAGAGGACGAGCCCAGCCACGGTCTCCTGCTGCCAGCCAGGCGCTTCAGTCCAGGTGATCTCAGGCACGAGGTAGGGGGAGTGGAGGAGCCTTGGTACTTTCAGGCCCAGTTAGGCACCTGGTGTGGGCTTTGTGCCCGGCCCTGGAGAGTGGCGCAGCTGACTGTCAGCAGGGGTGGGGGTGGGAGGAAGGCAGAGCTGACCTCCCAGCACGACGAGGCACGATGGGCAGCTGGTAGGTCCCTCTCTTCCTGCCAAAGGGAACACGCTCTAAGGAAGCCACGGTCAGAGCTGGGATAGCCGGAGGCCTGGAGCCAGGACTTCCATGCCCACTGGGTTGAGAAATCTGGCGAAGGCCCAGAAATCTCTTCCCAATACTTCCAAAGAAAGCTTACTTGCGGTTATGTGCTTTATATGTTTTAATCCTAACTCCATGAGGCAGCCATATTTGATAGACAATTTTCATTTTATAGATGATAAGACTAAGGTTCTAGAACCCAGGCAGTATGGCCCCCAAATCAGCACTAAACTCTGCCTGTTGTGTGCCTGGGTTTGTCAGACTTATTCTATAAAGGGCAGGTAGGAAACATTTTTTAGGTTTGAAGGCCACGTTAGGTCTCTATCACATGCTCTCTCCTTTTTACAACCCTTTCAAAGCCATTCATACCTGGCGACTTCATACAAAACCAGGCCCCGCGTCAGCGTTGGTAGTTTGCCAGCCTGGGATGGACCTACTATCCAGGGACTATTTGCTCTGGACCTCGCTCTGCTGTCCTGGGTTTCACATCACTGCACAGCCGTGCGATGGTGGCACTTAGGTCCCCATCTACCTCACAGGGGTTCCAAGAGGAAGACTAATGCCCCAGCACAGTGCCTGACACATGGCGACAGCTCATACTCACGTGGGAAGCAGACCCTGGGGAGGGGACAAAAAGGCAGGGAAGGCCACCCCAGCGGCAAAAGGCACAGAGGAGAGGGAGGGTGGCAGCAGATGGGAAGGCCCAGGGTGGAATGACAGGAAGTGTGGGCTTTCCAAATGTTTTAAACAACCCCCTGCAGCAAACAACCGGACAGCTATGCTCAGAAAGCAAAGGGCGCTCATCCCCCAGCAGAAGGACATCTTTCAGTCACGAGCCCCTCCAGCACTTGAGAACGGGCCTCTTACCCCCCCACACCTCTCTTAGGGCCACTGTGTCGGGGTGCAGTGAAGAAGGAAAGCCCTCTGGCTTGGCAAGTGGCTGCCATGCAGGCTGTGTTCCTATAGGAGCTAGAGAAAGGAGTGCAGGCTGTGGCGAGACTCTCCTTCAGCCAACTGGAGGACAGAACATCCAGTTTCCAAAGCAGGTGGGTGAGAGGATGACTTCCGGCTTACAGAGAACTCTGCAGTGTGCCTGGCGCCCGCCAGGTCCTTGAGGACACGGAGACCCCCCCCCCCCGGTTGATGGGGATTGGCTTTGCTGGCTTGAGGGCAGCGAGCTCCACAGTGACCAAGGGGTTCCCCAGCCTCTTGGAGTCAAGGCCCCCTGCCCACAGGGTTTAGTCGAGCCTGTGACAAGTGACGGAGCTCATGGCCCACCACACGCCTCAGCCTAAGAGCCCCGCGGGCAGCGGAACCTCGGGCTGGCAGGGTCCTGGCACAAGCTGGACACAGTATCCAAATTTGCTCAGGCCTTATGACACTCGCCTGAGCTTCTTGGCAACCTGGGTCCTCTTAGGGCCTTATGGTGCCGGGACTGTAGCCCAGTGCAAGGGAGGGGGCAGCGTGTCTGCTGGAGGGCCGTGCCTAGGAGGGACAAACACCTGACGTGTGTGGAAGAGCCTGCTGGCTTCTGAACCACAGAAGGAAGAAGGCATTTCCCAGCCTCCCTTGCAGCTGGGTGTGGCTAATGAGGCTCAGACTGAAATGTTCTGTAATAGCTCCCTTAAGAGAGAGAAGGGATATGCCCTTTGACCCTTCTTTCTTGTTTCTCCTCCATGTGTCACTAGGAATGTGGATGTGATAGCTGGAGTTCTGGCCACCATCTCTGCCCATGAGGTTGAGGGCTGCATAGGGATGGTGCTTCTTCATTTCATACAGATTACCTTCATTCCCAAAGCAGCCTTCTGACGTCTTTTTACCTCCATTTTATAGATGAGGTGAGTAAACTCAGGGAAAATGACTTGTCTGTGGCCACACAGGCGTTCTAGTCAGGACTAGAACCAAGGACTCCCAAATCTCAAGCTCCTTCACTAGTTCCAAGTCACGTGAAAGATGGTGACAGACTCCCTGGATACTTGGTGTATCCCAGGCACTGTGACCAGCACTTTATGAGTTTGCTGAACACTCACAACAAGCCTGAGAGGCATAATCTGATATGATCCCTGTTTTCCAAGAGGCAACGGGAGCTGGGCAGGGTAACACAGGCGGCAGAAGTGGCATGGGACTCAGCCCTGCAGTCTCCTCCAGGACCTCTTTGGTTTCACTGTCCTCTTGAACCCCAAACTTCTTCCTGGCATTAAGCAAAGGGGCAGAGGGACAGTCCCCTGTGTGGGGAGGTCAGTGATGGGAGGTGAGCGGAAGCCTCCCTGGCCCTGTGAGCTCTGGGTCTGGCCCCTCTGCATCTGGTGGGAGCTGGGAGGAGGGGGAGGGGGGAGTGGTGAGGAATCAGGGGTTCACATTGTCTCCAAGTACTCGCAGGGCCCTGGCCACTCAGGTTGCTCCTCTGCAATACCAGGCTGAGAGAGGAGGGGGAGGGCTGAGTGCCCAGCCACTCAAGCTCACGGGAAGCCCAGGCTCCTAACAGCAATTGGTGGGATGGTCCCTAGGGTCCCTGCTGTGAACAAGGAACAGTGAGCGAGGACCCAGAAGCCAGGCCTTCTGGAGTGCTCCAGGTCTAGGTGGCAATGTGGGTATGGGGAAGGGGTTCAGGTGCTCCCTCTCTTGCCTGGATAATTGGAACAGTTACTCTGTCCTGTGTACTGCTGGGTTGGCCTGGGAAGGGACAATCAGGTCCGAACACAGCCTGGACCAGGTCCTCTAGGCAACATTTCCTGTCCCACCATCTAGAACACCAAGTCTATGCCGATAGCTGTGCTCAAGGCCCTCTGCGGCCTGTCCCTCTGGGCCTCATTCCCCTTCCCCAACTCAATGTTCTAGCCCCACAGACTGGCTCCTGCTCCCTGAGCTCACCCGGGCTGCTCACGTGGTCACGCTCTTGCCTGCGTTCAGTCCATTCATTTCATTGAGTGAGCTCCTTTTGTGGTTTAGGCCCTGTGCTGTACAACAAGGCCCAGAGAAGAGAAAAACTGCATTTGTGTACTTAGAGCCCCAGTTCACTGGGGAAGACAGCCACGGGAAAAGATGGTAACAGGAGCCGATGGCAGGCGTGCCCAAGGAGGCCTGCACCATGGTGTTTATGGTAGCACTGTTTGTAATCACAGAAGACTGGGGAACCCCCAAACGCCCATTAATAGAGGAATGTTCCAAGAAACTAGGACTTGACCCTACTGTTAAATAATGCACAGCTATTGAAAATAATGAGGTGGAGCTCAATAGGCTGACATGGGTAGGTATCGAAGACATGTCTAAGAGAAAATAGGTTGCAGAACAATGTAGAGAGAGTATGACTCAAGTTATATAAAGTCCCTGTATAGTTTATATGTATAGATCCTAAAGAACACACCCCAACCTGAGAATAGTCTTTGAGGAGGAGACAGAGAAATGGGGAAGAGAGTCTGTCATTTTCTTTGCTGTGTATTGTTCAAATATTTTAACAAGTAATGACACAGAATGATTAAAAATACAGTATATTTCTAACACACAGGTAGCATAGAGGAGAGGAAGATGTGCTCTACTGAGGACAGGAAGTTGATGTCACTGAAAGTTCCAAGGTTAATTCTTAGCTGGGTTTCAAAGGATGAGTAAAGGTTCACCAATCTTGCCAGGCATGCTGGTGCACACCTGTAATCCTAATACTTGGGAGGCTGTGACAGGAGGATGGCAGGTTTGAGGCCAGTCTCCATAACTTAGCAAGACCCTCTGCAACTTAGCAAGACTCTGTTTCAAAATAAAATAGGGATGGGGGTGTGGCTTGAAGGTAGAATGCACCTGGGTTCAATCCCCAGTACAAATAAAATAAAATAAAATAAAAAGCTGGGCGTTGTGGCGCACACCTTTTACCTGGGAGGCCGAGACAGATGGATCGCAGGTTTGAGGACAGCCTCAGCAAGTAGTGAGACTCTCATCAACTTAGAGAGACCCTGTTTCAAAATGACAATAAAACTGGGCTGCGGGTGTAACTTGGAGGTAGAATGTCCCTGGGTTCCCAGTACCACACACACACACACACACACACACACACACACACAAATTCACCAGTCTTAAACAGAGAGTGCCCACTGAAATTTGCCCAGTCAGAGCTGCCTTCATGGACCCTGATGGTTTATTTTGCTGCAGATGGCTGGGTCCTGTGGGGCTGTTGGGAGGCTGTGGGTTACACTTCCTCTGAACTCCTAAGGTACCCAGACCTCTCTAAGCATCCACATCACCCCTCCTGGTTTGACAGGCATCTCTACATGTAACTGTCTCCCCACTCTGTGGGGTGCTCGAAGCAGGCTGGCTCGTCGATCGGTCCTCGGGTGCAGGGGACAGGCACTTAGGAAACGACTGCCGAGGGAAGTAACGCCATGTGGCCTGCCCCTGCCACGGCCTTTCTGAGTTCCCTGCTCTGTCTGGAGAGCAGCAGGGGAGGGGCACACACACATAACGCTGAGATCTGGTGCCCCCAACCCCACTCCTGTGCCTGGCTGCTCATCTTTAGTCCCTGGTCTGTGGCCAGAGCCGCCTCCTGGCCACAGGCCTCAAGAGTGGAGCGCTGTTAGACTCTGTCCCTGGTCACGCTGACCCAGCCGAGGAGCGGCTCCTATGGAAATGGCCATGAGGACAATGGCCCCATTGGGCCAGGTTGGGTGAAGAGGCACTGGCAGTGCTGGCCCTTTCGATAATTAGTCCATCCATCACCTTCTAGGGCCACTGATGCCTCAAAGCAGAAGTTGAGGCAGCAGGAAGAAGCCATTCTTGGATGAGGAGGTATGCTGAGATGTTCTGGGTCTGTGGCCCAACTACCGCAGAGTAGGCTATCCATGGAAGCAGCTGGCCTGGGGTCCCCTCCAGACCAGGATCCACGGCAGCCCGGAGAATGGTGAGGAGGCAGACGGGGTGAGGCAAAGAGGCCAGCGAGGAGGCTGTGGCTGTTCACCAGGCGAGGAAAGATGTGGGCCTGGAGAAGAAGGGATTTAGGAAGATTCGCAGCAAGGCAGGAATCCGGCCACTCCCCATCAGCCCCTTCACCCCCCCACTGGTCTTCTTACAAGGGCTTCCCAACTGCCCTCTGCTGCCCCTACTGCCCGCCATGGCCTGTTCTCCACACTGCAGTTCAATGAATCTGTCAGAACCGAAGTCACACAGCATTGCTCTGTTCAGAGCTCTCCAGTGGCTTCTCCTCTTAGAATAAGCACTAACTGGTCCCCAGAACCCCCTCTGACATCATGTCTCATCAGTTTCCATTTTGCCGACATTACTGCAGTGACGCTGACTTCCTTCCAGTTCCTCGAACAGGACTCGCCTCAGGACCTTTGTACTTGCTGATCCTGCTATCAGCAATGCCCTTGCCCGATTTCCACAGGTTCGTCCCCTCATGTTGTTCAGTGACTTATTCTAATGTCACCTTATCTGAGAAGCCTTCCGGGACAATATGAGATAGCAATTTACCCCCACTCCTGTCTCTAGCTCCTCGCCTGCTTTATTTTTCTTCATATTATTATTATTATTACTATTATTTTACTGTTTAGTATTTCTCCTGACCAAAACACAAGCCCTTTGAGAGTAGATACTCTTTTTTGCTGCTGTGTTCCAGCACAACAGAGCTCAATACATACTGTGTGTGAATGAATGAATGAATGAATGAATGAATGGCTAGTGAGGTCAAAAGAGAACCCACAGAGGTGGGGAGAAGGAGCCACAGGAATGACCAGGAAGAACTCAGTAACAACAGGAAGTCACCCTAGGATGCAGCCTGCTGGGGAGGACATCCCACAGTGGGCAGAGGCTGGGATAGGACAAAAATCCTGCTAGTCCTGGAGAGCTGGTATGGATGTGGATGAATATGGATGTGCATAAGAAAGAGAAGGAAGGGAAAGCAGATGTGCACAGTGGAGGAATACTCTCTTCTCGGGCTGCCTCCTTCAAATCAGACAGAGGGATGGCTTTGGTTTGGATGACAAATAAAAATGTGTGCTGGGTATGGTGGCACCAGTACTTGGCAGGCTGAGACAGTAGATTGCAGGTTTGAGACCAGCCTCGCAACTTAGCAAGGCCCTGTTTCAAAATAAAAAATAAAATAGGGCTGGGGGTGTAGCTCAGAGGTGGAATGCCCCTGGTTTCAATCCCCAGTACCCCTTCCCCTACACACACACACAAGGTGCTGAATTGATGGGTTTGAAGCTGCGAGGCTAGGGACTACTCTGGAACCTCCTCTGGAACCTGGTTCTCTTTATCCATCTCTTTCTCTTTGCATAGGAGGCAATAGAGGCCCATGGCAGGGCGATACAGTGTCAAAGCCCCCTGCCTGTCTTCCCACTGCTCTCTACTGCAGCTGGAGCAGCCCAGTGAGGCAGGCATTTGGATCAACCCTGTATGGAAGAGGAAACTGAGTCTGGGTGAGGTTCAGAAATAGCAGAGCTGGAAGAGGCAGAGGCCAGTGCTACCCGCCTCCCCCAGGAGTAGGAGGTGCCCATGCTGCTGTGGACATATTTCCTCAGTCACCTGCAGAGAGAGCGTGCTGTGGCACGTTGGCTCCACCGGGTGACTATTCTTAGATATAGGGAGCTAGGGATGACAGATTTAGAACTTACGAGGTGGAAACGTGTTGGCCTGTTTTATAAACAACTGAAATCCTCCCTAAAGACTATCTTTCTGAATTCTGTTTTCTTTGTTATAACTCCTGGTTTTCTGGGCTTCTTGGTTGCCCTGGGAGAAGAACAGAAAAAGAAATAAACCCTCTCTGGGGTTTCCTATGATCATGTGTGCTGCTATGGGATTCTGAGTGACCCATCTTATTTAACACAGCAACCCTGTGAAGAAGGTGTCTTAATCACACTCTATGGATGAAGAAACAGAGGCTGGGAGAGGTCCAGAAACTCGCATAGCCTGAGATGTGGGACAAGTAAGTGGTAGGCTATGCATTAGCAGGTTTGATGTGGGGCCTGGTGCTGCCAGAGTGAGTCTGACCCTGGCAGATGGAGCAGTAGGGCGCTGGTACAGCACCTTCAGATTTTAATCCCATCAGGTGTTTGCAGACAGCTCTCTTATCCTCTAAGATTTCTTCACTGCAGGTGACATATCCTCCCTTTGTAGACCTGATGGTGCAGCCTATTCCCTGCCAGCTAGGGCCCCTTTCTCAACAGGTTCCAGATGAGACCTAGAGCTGGCTGAGGGCTCCGAAGATGATGAACCCATCAAGATGCATGCATCCTAGAGGCCCCACCTCTATTGGTGCAGCCTGAGATCACATTAGCCGCATTGGAGTCCAGGGCTGCTGACACTGGCTGGACCTGCAGCCTGTGGACATTCCTAAACTGTCTCTGCATGATCTCTGTACTATGCCTACCCTGGCCTGGCCTGCGTGCTGGTGTTTTAAACCTGGTCAGAACTTTCCAGCTGTCTCCACTAAGTATCATCATATTAAGCAAATGCAGTGGTCTCTGAAGGGCACTAGCAGAGGGCAGGGGCAAGGATGGAGTGCTGGGCCCAGGAACAGCTGGACTGCTGCAGTTCCTGGAGCCATCACCACCAGGGTCTCCCTGTGTTGTCCTCCCTGAGCCTGTATGGGACTCATCAGTGTGCAGGAGGGGAGGCTGGGAACTAGAGAAATAGAGGGGAGGGGTAAGAAGGTCCAGAAGAATCCACATACAGGAAGATGAGGGCACTAGAGTTCACATGGAAGTAGATGACATAAACTCGAGATGGAATTCTCCCCAGGGCTTCCAGTCACTGAATAAATGCCTACTGAAGACCTGCCTTGTGTTTGGTGCTGTGCTGTTAAGTTCCGTTCTCAGTTCATATCAACTAGGCTCCTGCACAGCCTCAGCAAGTAGTGACTCTCATCAACCTAGTGAGACCCTGTTTCAAAATAAGAATAAAATATGGCTAGGGATGTAGCTTGGAGGTAGAATGCTCCAGGTTCAATCTCTAGTACCACACACACAAAAAATGTTATAGTAAGCTAGGTGTGGTGGTGCACACATGTAATTCCAGTTACTCAGAAGGATGAGGCAGGAGGATTGCAAGTTAGAGGCTAGCCATAGCAACTGAGACCCTGTCAAAAATTAAAAATATGGGAGGCTGAGACAGGAGGATCACAGGTTCGCGGCCAGCCTCAGCTACTTAGTGAGGCCCTCCGCAACTTAGTGAGACCCTGTTTCAAAATAGAGAATAAAAATTAGGACTGGGGGTGTAGCTCGAAGGTAGAATGTCTCTGGGCTCAATCCCCGGTACTGCAAAATAAATAAATAAATAAATAAATAAATAAATAAATAAATGAATGAATAAAAATTTTAAAAGGACTGGAGATGTAGTTCAGTGGTAGAGTGGCCCTGGGTTCAATCCCCAGTACCACATACACACAAAGGTGATAGTATAGAATAGGAAAAAACTATGAATTAGTACTTTTATTTAGATTAATATATTTTTCCTTATATGATAAGGTCTACTCGACCCACATCATACTGAAAACTTTATTTGACCTAAAAATCCTGTATGTTTTGCCTATTTATTTATCTTTTCATCTGCCAGAGTTGATGAATAAATAACTGGATGAATAATTATAGAATGCTCACAATATTCAAACATGGTTCTACTTGCAGAGTATACAGTAGTGAACAAGACACAAGTCCCTGTCCTCAAGGGGCTTACACTCCAATGTGGGCACAATAAGCAAGCAGACATGCAAATCAGTGATAAGAGTTATAAAGGAGCTGGATACAGTGGCACACACCTGTAATCCCAGGACTTAGGAGGCTGAGACAGGAGGATTTCAGGTTTGAGGCCAGCCTTAGCAACTTAGCGAGACTCAGTTCCAAAATAAAACATTTTTTTTGTGGTACTGGGGATTGAACCCATTGTACCTCTGAGCTACACCCCAGCTCTATTTTTTATTCTTTATTTTGAAACGGGGTCTCACTAAGTTGCAGAGGGCCTCACAAGTAGCTGAGGCTGGCCGCAAAGCTACCATCCTCCTGTCTCAGCCTCCTAAGTACTGGAATTACAAGTGTGCGCCACCACGCCCAGCTAAAATATTTTCTTTTAAAAAGGGCTGGAGGTATAGCTTATAGGTAGAATGCCCCTGGGTTCAATCTCCAGTACAAAAAAAAAAAGGGTTAAAAAGGAAACTAAGGAGAGTGATATGATTCAGAAGGACAGGAGGTCAAGAAGTCTTCTCCAGTAAGGTGGTCTTTGACAGGCAGAGAAAATGACAAAGGCCAGGAGCAGGAAGGAGCCAGTTCCAGTTGGAGCAAGGAAACCGACCATGGTGTTGTGAGCCAAAGGAGTAAGGGGTTGGGGGCTGGAGAGTGAGGGGGAAGCAGGGCTTTGGGGTGCCTGCTGAAAGGTCTCAGTTTGCTGAGAAGCCACCAGAGATTTCAGCAGGGAATGATCAGCTCAAACTTATTTGAAAAGACTGCTCTCTTCTCTGAAGGCTGGATTACAAGGGCAGAATGAAGGAGCTGACTTCGGAGGCTACTGCACCGCAGAAGAGCAGGCAGGACAGGAGGGTTATTCAGAGCAGGCTGGCAGTGTGGGGCAAAGAGAAACGGAAACGTTTTCAGTCTGCTTTGGAAGTAGAGTTTTTAGGACTTGCAGATGAATGGTAAGAGTGACTGAAAGACAGGAACCAGGACGGATTCCTTGAGCCATGGGAGGATAGTAGTTCTATTTATGAAGTTGAGGAGGCCTGCAGGAGGAATAAGCTTGGAGAGAAAATCACGAGTTCTGTTTTGGACATTTTAAGATGCAAGTACCTATTAGACATGAATGAATGAATACATTCCCCAAATAGAGACCACTGGTGAGCCTAAGAGATTAGAAACCTGAGAACTGGGAAACGGAATGACAGATGGTAGGAGCTGCCAGGTGAGCGGTGGGCAGCTCAGGAGGTAATGCTGCACTTACGGTGCCATGGGCCTAATTTGGTGCCTTCATCACTCTAAATTACAGCTTCTGTTTTTGTTTTTTCTTGAATGAAGTGCATGCATGCCTAGGATACATGCATACGACATGGGTTAATAAATATAACATTTCTTTATGAATGCTCTACTTCATAGAAAACAAACAATGTTTGAAAGGAAAATTGCCATCTTGGATAATTATAGCCACTTCACTGGAAGCAGCATTCTTCCCTAACCCTGAGGAGTGGCCAGGACTGCTGGGCTTGGACGCACAGGCACAGTACTCTCTCCTGAGGTGGGTGTCAGTGGGAGAGGTGGCATTCCCAAAGGATGTAGTGTTTGAAGGAGAAATGCTGCGGACCCGGCTGCCAGACTGTCTTGGGGACATCTAATGCCTGGGCAGTGTGAGACCACCCAGAAATGAGGGCCTGTTGGGTAGGTAGCCCTGTGAGGCGCTTACACCTTGGCCCTGAGGGGAAAAAAAAGACAACTGAAGGGGGGAGGCCTGGTGAGTCCCCTTGGGCCCCCTGCCTACATGACTGTACATGTCCCCAGTTGGGACTGTTCAGCCTCCTGTGGGCTCAGTCACAAGGGACATATTCTCCTTCCATACAAGAGGGTAGAGGTTCTAAGGCTGAGGCTGGGCACATGTGCCCCAGACCAAGTCCTCCAATGGCAGGCTAACTCAGAAGGAAATCCAAAATCCAGGCCTCAGCCTATAAGGTCATGTGCCATCAAGTCCTGGCTACCTCTCTGTTGCCCACGGCTCCCACTGTCAACCTCATCCACTCCCCTCCAGCCACACGGTCTCCCTGCTGTGCCCTCCAAAGGCCAGTCGTGCTTCCAGCTGCAGCCTTGGCACTGGCTGTCCCTTCAGCCCAGGACATTCTCCCTGGGTAACAGTGTGGCTCCCTCCTCCCTTCCACTGAGGTCCTAGTTCAAATGTCACTTTCCCAGAGGGCCTTCCCTGATCACCCAGTTCCATCCTCCCATCCTGACACTGCTTTATTTTCCTTCCCAGCACGTAACACCCCATCATAAAATTGTGCTTGTCTGTCTCCTTGCTACAAAAATGTCATGCCGGGTGTGGTGGCGCACGCTTGTAATCCCAGTACTTTGGGAGGCGGAGACCGGAGGATCCGGGTTCGCGGCCAGCCTCAGCTCTCTCTCTCTCTCTCTCTCTTTTTCTCTCTCTCTCTCTTTCCCTGTCTCTCTCTCTCTCTCTCTCTCTCTCTCTATCTATCTCTCTATCATCTAGTGAGGTCCTCCACAACTTCGTGAGACCCGGTTTCAAAATAAAGTATAAAAAAATAGGGCCGGGGGTGTAGCGCGGAGGTAGAATGCCCCTGGGTTCAATCCCCAGTACTGCAAAAAAAAAAAAAGTCATGATAATAAAAATCTCATTTAATTCAACTGCTATATCCCAGCACTTAGGAAAATTATAGATACATAAAAGATGTTGCATGCCTGTAATCCCAGTACTTAGGAGACTGAGACAGGAGGATTGCAGCTTTGAAGCTGAAGCTGGTTTCAGCAACTTAGCAAGACCTAATTTCAAAATAAAAATAATAAAATAGGGCTGGAGGTGGGGGTCCGAGGTAATGCCCTTGAGTTCAATCCCCAGTACCAAAAAAAAAGGTATTCAATAAATATTTGTTTTAGGAATAAATAGTTGTTCCTTACACCAGGAGGGGCACATTTCCTTGAAGGGAAGTCAGATCAAAGAGCTAGGCAGGCTATCCACAGGGATCACCAATCCAAAAGAACTGCTGTGTAGGCATTTTGGATGGTACCTCCTACCTTAGCTGTTAGAGAAGGGAGACATTAGAGCTAGGGACTGGATAGACTACACGTCTAGTTCTAGGAGCCACCCTGTTTGGGCAGGTCAGGCTTAGGTCAGTCCAGCTCTTCGAATGGGCACCCATTCTTCTTCCAAGAGACTGGCCTTCTCCTTCCTGAGACAAGGAAGAGGCAGCTGGACAGTATATAGCTCAGGTCCTCACTCAGTGGGTCAGAGAATTTTGAAACAACTGTTTCACTTGCTGCTCAGCAGCTTTAGAGCCAGACAGGCTTGGATTTGATATAGCCTCTGTCACCTGCTGTGGATGCCTAAGCCTCACTTTCTTCATCTGTAAATAAGGGCAACGATCTTTCCCTTGTTTTTAATTTTTTTCTTTTAAACAAAAGCATAGCTGGGCGTGGTGGCGCACACTTGTAATCCCAGTACTTTGGGAGGGGGAGACCGGAGGATCCGGGTTCACGGCCAGCCTCAGCTCTCTCTCTGTCTCTGTCTCTGTCGTCTCTCCCTCTCTCTCTCTCTCTCTCTCTCTCTATCCTTAGTGAGGCCCTCCGCAACTTCGTGAGACCTGGTTTCAAAATAAAGTATAAAAAATAGGGCCGGGGGCGTAGCGCAGAGGTAGAACGCCCCCGCGTTCAATCCCCGGTTCCGCAAAAAAAAAAAAAATAAATAGCCGGGCGTGGTGGCGCACGCTTGTAATCCCAGTACTTTGGGAGGCGGAGACCGGAGGATCCGGGTTCGCGGCCAGCCTCAGCTCTCTCTCTGTCTCTGTCTCTCCCTCTCTCTCTCTCTCTATCCTTAGTGAGGCCCTCCGCAACTTCGTGAGACCCGGTTTCAAAATAAAGTATAAAAAATAGGGCCGGGGGCGTAG
>PVJS01054227.1:0-13034 GCA_004027185.1 Glis glis
CTTGCAGAAATCATGACTATAGAGAGGTGCCAAGCTGTGTGTGGTGGCACATGCTTGTACTTGGGAGGCTGAGACAAGAGGATGGCAGGTTCGTAGCCAGCCTCAGCAACTTAGGCCCTCTGCAACTTAGTGAGGCCCTGTTTCAAAATTTATTTTGAAATAAGATAGCGCTGGGTGTGTAGCTCAGAGGTAGAATGCCTCGGGGTTCAATCCCCAGCACCAAAAAAAAAAAAAATAGGGCTGGGGGTGTGTAGCTCACAGGTGTAATGCCCCTAGGTTCAATCCCCAGTACCCCCCCACACACATATACATACAAAGATGCCAGACAACAACAGAGACATAAATGTTTAAATAGGGAAAACAGGTGAATTCTAGAATTTCAAACCAATAAGTTTCTAGTTGCTTGTCAACAGAATTTTCTACTGGATTATTAAATAGCATTGAGCTCTTGGGCAGGAAACGGGTGATCACAGCAGCCATAGTGAATTCAAGTACAATAACCTGAAGAGAACACCCAGCCATCTGGACATGGCACGTGTGCTGAGTCATTAGGGAAGGCAGTTGTCTTAGTCCACTGACACTGGGTTGTTTATAAAGAGCAGAGAGTTATTTCCTATAGTTCTGGAAGTTGGGAGGTCCAAGGTCAAGGCGCTCTCATCTGCAAAGGGCTTTCTTGTTGTGTCATCCCATGGCAAAGGTGGAAGGGCAACAGACTGATGAGAGAAAGAGAGAGGAAGAGAAGGAGAGGGGAGAGGGGAGAGGGGAGAGGGAGAAAGCCCGCCCATATGCCCACAAGAAAGGCTGACCTCGCTTTTATAACAAACCCAGGATAATGGCATGAATCCATTCGTGAGGGCAAAGTCCTCATGACCTAATCACTACTTAAGAGTCCCAGCTCACCATGCTGTTGCATTGGGGATTGGATCTCCAACACATAAACTTTGGGGGACACATTCAAACCATTGCAGCAGTTGTTGGCCTTTCTATTTCATCAGAAATGTGCTCTGACCATGCAACTAAAGCTCAACAGCCTGAGGGAAGCTCCAGAATGTCAATTTATACATTTACCCTGAAAAGAGTAGCTCACACAGACAGGAAAGAATTAGATTTCTATCCTATAGTCTAGCTATTTGGGAAGTTAAAAAGTAATCAACAATCAGCATCCGTGTGTGTGTGTGTGTGTGTGTGTGTGTGTGTGTGTTTTAAGGGGATTGGACCCGGGGCATTCTACCTCCAAGCTACACCCCCATCCCTTTTTATTTTTTATATTTTGAAACAGGGGCAAGCCAGGTGTGGTGGCACACGCTTATAATCCCAGTACTTGGGAGGCTGAGACCGGAGGATCACAGGTTCGCGGCCAGCCTCAGCCACTTAGTGAGGCCCTCCGCAACTTATTGAGACCCTGTTTCAAAATAAAGAATAAAAAATAGGGCTGGGGGTGGAGCTTGGAGGTAGAATGCCCCTGGGTTCAATCCCCAGTACCGCAAAAAAAAAAAAAAAAAAAGAAAAGAAAAAGAAAAAGAAATGGGCTTGCTAAGTTCCCAAGGCTGGCCTCAAACCTGCGATCCTCCTGTCTCAGCCTCCCAAGTACTGGGATTACAGGCATGCACCACCACTCCCTGCTGACATTTTTTATTTGCCATGTGAAATCATAGTTTAAGGGATTGACTTGCTTCTTTCAACATCATCAACATTTTCAAATCATGTAGCCAGAACTGCCTGGGAGTCAGAAAGATGCTTGATGAATAGTTCGAAAACAAGGAAGTTTTCAAACTATTCGAAAAAGGAAGATAGGCAAAGTAATAAATTGATCGTCTAATAATGCTGAACTAAAAGGGTTTGTTTCATTTGTCCCAATAGAAATATGAAAAGTCTGTAAGATTTCCACCTTTCCTGAATAGTATGAGTATTCTCATCTTTGCTTCCATGACTCTTCTTAACTCTTCCAAAGTCAACAGACACATTCTTTCAAACTAGCTACTATGGAGACTTGCTATATGGGAATTTAAATTTGTATACTTGAGCCGAGCATGGTGGCGCATGCTTGTAATCCCAGTGCTTGGGAGGCTGAGACAGGAGGATCGCAGGTTCAAGGCCAGCCTCAGCTATTTAGTGAGGCCCTCCACAATATGGCTGAGGGTGTAGCTCAGAGGTTATACCCCACTACCTCAAAATAAATAAATAAATAAATTGATTAATTAATTAATTTACATACTTGTGCTTTGATCACGAGTTGCTTTTGCAGTTTAACAATGTAATTTAACTTATCCCCAAGTGCTTTAGGCCCCTAAACATGTAAGGCTTATCCCTAAACATGTACTTACCCTATAAAGTTTTCCATATTACTTTTTTTTTGCAGTACTGGGAATTGAATCCAGGGGCATTCTACCTCTGGGCAGGCTACACCCCCAGCCCTATTTTGTATTATTTATTTTGAAACAGGGTCTCATTTAGTTGCGGAGGGCCTCACTAAGTGGCTGAGGCTGGCCGCGAACCTGGATCCTCCGGTCTCAGCCTCCCAAGTACTGGGATTACAAGCATGCGCCACCACGCCCGGCCTCCATATTACTTTTATTTCTTTCTTTGTAAATGACTTGTTAGCCTGAGGATTACAATAACCCTTATGTATTTTTATCTTACCAAGTCTTTGGCCAGAGTATCTTGGTATGATTGTAAATATGATGGATCAGTGTGGGCCAGTGGATTACCTTTGATAAAGTGCTTACCTTTATCAAAGGGACTTCCACTTAAACAGTGTCCAAGAGTTTACTGTACCAAACATAGAAGACAACTCCTGAGAGGCTGGACTCAAGTTCTGGGGTGCAGATGATGCTAGCTGGCATCACTTCATCTCCATGCCTCTGGGGACAGTCCGTCCCACCAGGTGGGACCATGCACCGGCTTCTTCCTTAGCTTACCATGATGGGGGCTCACGGTGCAGGGCAGAAAGAGAACCCAGTAAAGGAAAGCCTGCCTATCACTGCTAGAAGCCACAGTGGGAGCCGGGAGGCCCAACTTCCATGAGTTGGATCAGTACCTGGGACCTTACCTACGTCACAATCCTGTGAAGTAGATCTACCTGGCCATCATCAGAAGAGAATGCGTGACAGCCAAGCCATGCTTTCACCGCTCTGCTGCCTGCGTTCTCCATGAAGCCCACTCAGCACCAATGTGGCAGATCTGCCCTGCTATACCCATGCCCTGGAGGTTGTCGACAAAGCCCAGGGCTGAGACTGTTTCCCTTAGCTGCCCACACACGTGCATCCAGGTGGTGCCATTCTAGCAGAGAGAGCCAGGCACAGAGTGGACCTGAGCTGTGCCCAGAAATGATGCTCAGCACTTAGAGCCCTTCAACATAAGCTCGCTGTCTTAATCTGCCTTCTCTGCTGCCTAAAATGGCCCTTGTATGAGATGTTGGAATGCTAGGAGTGACCCTGACTTCCAGGCATGAGGACACCCCCCCACTCCATACATCAGTCTCACCCTGTCCTGGTTTGTTTGAGGCTTTGCAGTTTTCACTGTGTAAATTTTCCTTTCTGCTCTAGCATTCCTGTTGTGGATGCGACCCTGATGTGAAAGGCTGAGAAGTGCTGGGTTCACCTGACCGTGGACTGCAGTCCTTCCAAGCACTGAGCCCTCTTGGTGGGGGGGCGCTCTGAGGGTGTCCAGTCACTTAATCTTGGAAGTGAACTTGGGCACAGGAGATTTCCTTCTGTGCAGCTGCAGGCATGACTTTAATGGTTTCTTTCTTCCTACACTGTGTCTTACCAGGCTCAGCAAAGTTGGAACCAGATCTCCCTCCTTCCCTGATAGGTAAATTCCTACAGAGGGAAAGAGGTCATACCCGTTTATAGTCTGTCCTATGTCCTATTAAATTTCCTATTGGCTCTGAATGGAAGCTTCTGGAAGAGACCTGCCTTAGCTTTCTGAGAAAGAGAATATTGACTGCAGGCTATGAGATCTTGCCAGTCATTCCATGGGCCTCTCCTCATCTCATGGGATGTTTAGAAAGCAAGAAACTCTGGATGGCCCAACCAGACCCATAGGGGTGCTGCAGTTTTCTGTGGGTAGCTTTTTAAATCTGGTTTGAAGCCGGGCGTGGTGGCTCACACTTGTAATCCCAGTACTTTGGGAGGCGGAGACCTGAGGATCCGGGTTCACAGCCAACCTCAGCGCGCATGCGTGTGGGTGCGCGCGCGATCTCTCTCTCTCTCTCTCTCTCTCTACCTAGTGAGGCCCTCCACAACTTCGTGAGACCCGGTTTCAAAAATAAAGCATAAAAAAATAGGGTGGGGGGCGTAGCGCAGAGGTAGAACGCCCCTGCGTTCAATCCCCGGTACCGCAAAAAAAAAAAAATCTGGTTTGAGGATCTCAGCATGGTACCCCTGTTGACCTTTGCTCACTTAAAGATTGACATCTGCCGGGCGTGGTGGCGCACGCTTGTAATCCCAGTACTTTGGGAGGCGGAGACCGGAGGATCCGGGTTCGCGGCCAGCCTCAGCTCTCTCTCTCTCTCTCTCTCTCCCTGTCTCTCTCTTTCTCTCTCTATCTACATAGTGAGGCCCTCCGCAACTTCGTGAGACCCGGTTTCAAAAATAAAGTATAAAAAATAGGGCCTGGGGTATAGCGCGGAGGTAGAATGCCCCTGGGTTCAATCCCCGGTACCACAAAAAAAAAAAAAAAAAAAAAGATTGACATCTGATGCTTTGGAGTAGTTTTTGCTCTATCCAAATGACAATCTTCTGTCCTGAAATCATGGTGGGCATTCCCCTCAAGATTAGAGTGATCTTCGTAGGTTCAAAGCCAGCCTCGGCAACTTGGTGAGGCTCTTGGCAACTTAGCGAGACCCTGTTTCCAAATAAAAAATAAAATAGGGCTTGGGGTGTAGCTCAGAGGTAGAATCCTGTGGGTTAAATCCCCAGCACCACAAAAAAGAAAAAGAAAATGATTAGAGTGATCTTGCTGGGCATGGTGGTACATGCCACATGTCTGTAATCCTAGTACTTGGGAGGTTCAGATGGGGATTGCAGGTTCAAGGCCAGCCTCAGCAATTTAACAAGACCCTCAATAATTTAGCGAGACCCTGTTTCAAAATAAAAAAAATAAAACAGGCTGGGGGTGTAGCTTGGGGGTAGAAAGCCCCCATCATCACACAAACAAACATACAAACAAACAAAAAGACTGTGGGGCAAGAAGCATGCAAGATGGATTCTGCTGCAGGCAGAGGTTGTAACTTGGGGACAACCAGGGCCACACTGTCAGACTCTCTATTCCTTCAGCCTCCCTCCTCCTCCCTAGCCATATGGAGGAGGTGATACAACTCAGCCAGCCTCGTGGTCCTTGCCTTCAGAGACCCCACGCACAGCATGGGGCAGACATGTGAGTGACCCACGTGGGGTAGAACATCATAGGGCTAGGGGAGGCCTCCGCCGGCCTCCCAGCGGTCTGCCTGGGTTTTCATCCTACCCACTACTGACTAGATTTGTCACCAGGCAAGTTATTTCACCTCTCGAAATCTCAGTTTCTCCACCTCTAAAATGAATCTCTTCTTACAGGGTTGCTCTGAGATATAAATAAAATGATACATGTAAAGTGCTGAGCTCAGTGCCTGGCACATAGTGATTTGTGAACACTGAACTGTTAGGGAACTAGCCAGGCTCTGTGGGATTTGAAGCCCTCATAAGTGAAGGGCAGAGCCCCAAAGGATGGGCAGCATTCCCCTGGCAGAGCTGGAGGAAGGCATTTTAGGGCATGGAAAGGTAGAAGGGAAGCCGGGCGTGGTGGCACACGCTTGTAATCCCAGTACTTAGGAGGCTGAGACAGGAGGATTGCAGGTTCAAGGCCAGCCTCAGCAATTTAGTGCATTCCTCTGCAACCTAGTAGACCCTGTTTCAAAAAAAAAAGTAAGCCGGGTGTGGTGGCACATGCTTGTAATCCCAGTACTTGGGACGCTGAGACAGGAAGATCATAGGCCCTCTGCAATTTAGTGAGACCCTGTTTCAAAATAAAGAACTAAGATGGGCGTGGTGGCGCACGCCTGTAATCCCAGTACTTGGGAGGTTGTGACCGGAGGATCCGAGTTCACAGCTAACCTCAGCTACTTAGGCCCTCCGCAACTTAGTGAGACCCTGTTTCAAAATAAAGAATAAAAAATAGGGCTGGGGGTATAGCCCGGAGGTAGAATGCCCCTGGGTTCAATCCCCAGTACTGCAAAAAAAAAAAAAAAGAATTAAAAATAGGGCTAGGGGTGTAGCTCAGAAGTTTAGAATGCCCCTGGGTTCAATCCCCAGTTCCGCAAAGAGAAAAAAAAAAAAAAGAAGAAGAAGAAAAATAAAAAGTAACCAGTAACCAGGTGTGGTGGTGCATGCCTATAATCCTAGTACTTGGGAGGCCAAGACAGGAGGATTGCAGGTTCAAGGACAGTCTCAGCAAATAGTGAGACTCTCATCAACCTAGTGAGACCCTGTTTCAAAATAAAAATAAAATAGGGCTGGGGGTGTAGCTCGGAGGTAGAATGGCCCTGGGTTCAATCCCCAGTACCAAAAAAAAAAAAAAAAAAAAGGTAGAAGGGAAAGTACTGGGTTGGACACAGGAGGCGTGCTTGGGGATGGGAGCAGCACCTGTGGCTAGAAGGTCACCTCAATGGCCAGAAGAGGAAAGGCCTCTCTGGGCTGCGTGCAGGTAGTCTTCCAACACAGAGGACAGAGGCCCAGGGCCCCTCAATGGTCTTGGTCCCCAAAGCCAAATCCGCCATGGACTACTGTCAGGGTCAGCAGAGTCCCGGAAGGGCGCTCCCTTCCCACCCATCCTCCGGCCTCCTTGGCCTGGGCCTCCTCCCAGGGCTTGGCCACTCCCCGCATCCAGCACCCCCACTCTCAGCTGGGTCTCGGGAGGTGGGCGGAGGCTTCTCGCGGGGGCTGTGCCGGGTGGGCAGTTTTCCCAGAGCAAGGAGTGAAGCGGGACTGAGTTGGCGCCAGCTTCCTCAGATGCAGACATTGCTGGCCGGATGGCCAGCCTGCCCCAGCCAGTGTGAGCCCAAGGGCCCCTTCAGGCACTGGGTTCCTGCTCTGGGGTCTGCAGTCCGAGACCCCAGGGGAGTGGCATGTCACAGAGGGAGGCCAGAGAGACACCAGCCATGCCAGGAGTGGGGCATGGCCGGGTTAAGGCCAAAGTACGGTTGCTGCCAGGCACTGACGGGAAGAGGAGCCGCCTTAGCAGGACAAGGCAGGACCTTTGGGGAGAACCCAGCTGGAGTGAGCCAAGATGGCGCAGAGCTGCCCCTAGCCCTCGAGGGGCCAGGGCTGGGAGCCTGGCTCATGGCAGGGTAAGGAAATCTAGTCCAGTGGAGGGAGCTGGGGGAGGCAGAGGTAGGAGGGTGAGGAGATGCCCCCTCTGAGGGCAAAGCCTGACTCAGTATTAGTGTTCCTGCCCGAGAGCAGGGACATGGGCCCCTGACACTCCACAAGGCCACACTGGGGGTGGCTGGGATGAATCAGAGCACCACGCAGAGTTGGCCCTACCCACTTCCCGTGAGGAAGCTGAGGCTGGAGGAGGGCTGAGAATTGCCCAAGCAGCATCAGGGCTGGGCCCTGGCTGGGTCAAGGTGGCCCTGCTAAGTAGGGTGTATCTCTGTGCTCCCTGTGGGCCCAAGGGTACCCCACTAAGCAGGATTAGACATGAGTGATGGGGTGCTAGTGGAGCAGTAGAGCCCGCGACCCTCGGGTTCTGAGCCAGGCTTTGCCACCGTACTGCCATCTGAATCCAGTCCAGGCCTTCCCCCAGCTGTAAAACGGGGCAGGGCCACAAAGGCGGGCTGAAGTCTCTCCACATTGCTGTTCAGAACTCCTGGCACTAGAATGCTCTTAGAAGTCAGGGACAGACAGGGGCTCTGGCTCTCAGGCACTCATGGGGCCCTCTGTGCAGAGCGAGGCCAGTCCTGAGAATGCGGCGCGGGAGCGGAGCCGGGTAAGGACGCTTCGCCAGGCCTTCCTGGCCCTGCAGGCCGCCCTGCCTGCCGTGCCGCCCGACACCAAGCTCTCCAAGTTGGATGTGCTGGTTCTGGCCACCAGCTACATCGCTCACCTCACCCGCATGCTCGGCCACGAGCTGCCCAGCCCCGCCTGGCCACCCTTCCTGCGTGGACTCCGCTACTTGCACCCTCTCAAGGTAGGTGAGGGGCCCAGGGACTTGGGTGGGGAGATCTTAGTGCCCAGGGCTTTGGGGTGGGGGGGGGGCGCTGGATTGGGCCCCTTCCCTGGGCAGAGCTGACACTGGGGCCAGATTTTTCCTGCTGTCTTAGAGGAGAGGAGTCAAGGCTGGCTCTTGGGGTAGGGCTGACCCTGTGTTCCTCTGGGGTGGTTTCTGGAAATGGTTTCATGGGGATTTGATTACAACAAGAGGAGAGAAAGACTCTGAGGTTCTTAACATGGGGGGGGAGCAGGTTCCAGAGTGGGGGCCTGGGAAACAAAACGGCACACAAGAAAGTCCTCGACAGTCGAGAGACTTCATCCCTTGCACAGTGCCTGCCTGGCTGTCCTCCCGCTGCAGGAAGACCCACCCTCAGGGAGAACAGCAACCTGGTGGGGGCTTCCAGCATGCACCACTGGCCAGACTGCCACCTAGCTTTCCCGAACCTCAGCTTTATTATGGGTAAGATGGAAGCTAACAGGAGCCTACCCTGTCAAGTGCAAAGCGGGATGATGAATGAGAAGTATAATCAACAATAATCACCATTGCGGTATCACCAACGTGACTTGGGTGCTGAAGCTATGCCAGGAGCTGGGCTAAGTGCTTTAGTGCATTTCTGTCTCTTGACCCAAGAGGAATGACACGAAGATTATGGATGAGGAAACTGAAGCAGAAGGATAGAGAGGTCACGAGGCTGGATGCAGTTGGAGTCCCAGGTGTCTGATTCACAGCCACTAAGCTGGCCATGTGGCCCTGGAATGGCACCGTAAGGGGCGGCTGAAGAGTGTGCTGTGTTATAAAGGAAGGGCCAGCTTCCCCCTCCAAGTGGTTAAGGGGTCAGCTTTCTTTCTTTCTTCCTTTTTTCCTTCCTTCCTTCCTTCCTTCCTTGATACTTTCCACTCTCTCCCCCCCTAAATATCATAGTTCTGAAATATCTTGAGATATTTTTTCCCTTTCTTGCAAATATAACTAAAATGCAAGATTCTGAGACCAAATGGGGCAAGTCTGAAATGCCAAAGGTGGCACCTGGTGCGGGGTCCTAGGGTGACACAGTAGGGCTCTTAGCTGTAAATGGTGACCAAGTTAAGGCCCTTGTACGTAGCCGATGACTGATAAGTATGGTGAAGAAAGAACAAAGCAGGGCCTGGTTAGAACTCTGGCAGACTGGTAGAGAGGGGTGGTTAGCCAGGAATCAGCCCCCTCAGTCCCTAGGGGGAGGGGCTGCTGGGTCAATTCTCTAGGAACACCTAACTCCCGCTAGAAGGAGGGACCATCCTTGGAGGAACCCAGCTGGGAGGGAGTTTTCCCTGGCTCCATTGTTTGGCCCATTACCCACCTGACCTCCTGTCCTCCTCTCTCCCAACTGAGGCTTGCTCCTCCTGTACTTCTCAGTCAGGCTTAGGGTACCAGGAGAACGTGTGGAGCCACACATGGTGGTGAGATCTCTGTTGTCAGAGCTGTGATGGCTGGGGTGGGCGGGCGTGAGGCAGAGGTGCCAGGGAAGGCAAGCTTCAGGCACCAGGGGTTCTGGACTATGAAGAGCTGCAGCATCAGTCACTCACTGTCCATCCTGTGTCTTGCAGAAGTGGCCCATGCGATCCCGTCTCTATGCTGGAGGCCTGGGGTGCTCTGGTCTCCACTCCACCGCAGCCATTGCCGCCAGCCAAAGAACGAAGGATGCAGAGGCGGGGTCCCAAGCCTCTGGAGAGGCAGATGTTTTCCTTCCTGCCAGGCCACTCTCACCGGCTCTTGGTGACGAATGACCACCACTTTCATCCCACCTCCCAGACTGTGACCCTTGCTCAGGGACCTGGATTTTCTACCAACCCCTACCTGTTTTCTCAGCCATCGGATTTGACTTAGGCTCAGCTTCCAAATTCTGGCATGCAGACCAGGGAAGCAGCGGCACCTTGGTAGCGGAGAGAGTTCCCAGCGAGCGCAGGACAGCGAGCCTTGCCATTGGCACCCCGGAGGGGACTTCCCAGGGGCTCTTCTGGAGCAGCTACACGGAAGTGGGAGAGGAATGGGTTTGACTGGGTTCAAAAGTAAGCAAAGGCACCACCCCCTCCCTTTTCTCCGCTAAGGCTCCTACAAATCCTCTGCACCACAGGAGAAGACAAATTGCTGTGCAGGTGCAGTGGGCAGGGCTAGGACGGTAGCAGCCCCGGGTGCTGATGGGAAAGTCATGGAACCTGATAGAATCTTGGTAGCTGTAAATGTGAACAGATCTGGGCTGGGGTCAGATAGCCAGAGGGGAAACTGAAGAAAGGAATATGCATATTTATTGCACCATGAGATGCTTACCCAACGTCAAAGAGTCAGTGAGGAAGTTAACATTCTTGTCTCTGAGTCCCTGGTCTCTCCAGCTGCCCCTCATCACTACATTTCCTCCCTCTCTGGGCCCTGCACCCTTCCACTCTTGTGTTGACATGAGTTATGTCTATAGGTTAAGGCATAAAGCTTGCATTGCTTACATTCCAGTTCCCAGAGAAAGTTCTAGCTAGTCCCAGCTAGTTCAAGAAGATCTTACCCCGGAGGCAGCTCTGCCTTAACAGAACCCAGCAGCCATTTAAGGCCCTGCCTATGAAGGATGTTGATAGACTCAATTACATTCTCAAAGGAATGTTTATCTTTTTCGGGGGATGATTATCACAGTCTTCTCTTTCCATTATGTTAGAAACCTTACCTCAAGGGAAAACAAGACAGGCCCAGGTTCAGCGGGTGGGTTCCCTAGTCATTAATGCCTGAAGCTTCATAGGCTCTGAAGTTATTTCTTCGATCAATCTGGAAATTCACTCCGGAGGCCAGCTTGTCCCCGCAGACATGGTCCTCCCAGGCTCTCCCTAAGTCCTGTAATGAGGTGCCAGAAATATGATAGAGCTTTAGTAAATCCATGGCTGGCCCTGAAGAAGTAATTTGAGGACTAATTACAGATTTCCAGATCAGGTGTAGTTTCGAAGCTACCACCTGAAGTCCAGGCAGGGGAGGAGTCACCTTTTTGTTAAATTTCAGCATCCAAGGCAGACTAGGGTCCCAACAGGTTTATGGCCAGTCACAAGCTGTCAATGTCATCATGGGTGTAAAGGAGGTCTGGGCAGGCAGAGAGGGGCTGGGGCCGCAGGGAAAGAGGGCTAGAGGGGTGACTCAGCAAGCTGGCGTGGAGGTAGGAAAGGAGACACAGAATGTCCCAGCCTGTGCTGCCTGGGATGTGGGAGAGCAGCTGGCCCGTGGCTGGGAGCCATGGGAGAAGGCCTCGCCAAGGCCGAACTCATAAATCTGCCCGGAACCACGTGGGACCCTGCAGAGCTTGTGCAGAGCTGCTTCTGAGCAGCTGGACGGGGCCGGGCAGGGGCAGAGACCAGGTGGGGGAGGCCACGAGCTGTGCTCTTCACAAGACCATAAAAGTCCAGCTTGAGTGTTCTATTTTTATTTTTATTTTATTTTTTGCAGTACTGAGGATTGAACCCAGGGGCATTCTACCTCCAAGTTATACCCCCAGTCCTATTTTTTTATTCTTTATTTTGAAACAGGGTCTCACTAAGCTGTGGAGGGCCTCACTCAGTAGCTGAGGCTGGCCACGAACCTGCAATCCTCCTGTCTCAGCCTCCCAAGTACTGGGATTACAAGTGTGTACCACCACGCCAGATAGCAGCATCTTCCTGGAGGAGTTGGAGGGTGGTAAGAAGAGAGCTTCTCCTGACAACTGAGTAGACTTTGGAGCTTGCCCTGCCCCACCCTGCTCAGACTCAAGCCTTCACCTCAAAGCATCAGACCCTGGGGGTGACCACATCACCCTGTGGAGAAGGCAGGGTGGGCAGAGAAGGATGAATGGGAGGCTGAGGAGAGGCCAGGCCCATCAGGACAGATTTTTTAAGACTGCCTCAGGCTCTTTCCAGGCAAAGTTGTTTTCCTTAGTGTCCAGGACAGCCCTGTGGGGTCCAGGGGCCACCTCCCCCAGCTGGAGAGCATGCAGTGCATCCAGGTCAGGGAGCCAGAGGAAGGCCCTGGGGATGACTGGGCCTCGCCCTCCCTGACAAGCATGGTGCTGCCCTTGAGAAATGTCCGGATGGAGCTTGGGATCCATGGGCCAACCAGCACCAGGAGTAACCCCCTTCTGTCACAATCTGCCGCAGAGGAAGAACTCCTGCTCACTGGGAGACTTATTCCACCAGGGCTAGGTAGGGGGCGGGGGTGATGAGAACAGCTGGAGGCAGCAGAGGCTGCTGAGATCTGGGTCCAACAGATTTTCTTCCTTAGGAACAAAGGTGTGCAGGAAAGATGCTCCAAGTTAACAGGAGCATGTGTGACAAATGACATGAAGATGACCTGGCTCAGGAGTCAGAGAGATAGCTGCTCCCCAGCAGACCTGGTCCACATGGTTTTCCTGCACCACCTGCCCCACCCCCATGTACCCAGGATTCCAGGCGCGGTGGAGGCAGGGTGGTGAGGAAGACTTCCCTGCTGGATGCGCACGTATCTAACAATCAGCAGGAGAGCAGGGCAGAGGCTTAGACGGGGCTGTGGAGGGACAGAGCTGGCCCAGCAATAGCTAAGGTGGGGACTGGGGGTTCACCAAACTGGGAACAAGAGTAATTAGAAAGAGAAGATCCCGCTGGGCGTGGTGGCGCACGCTTGTAATCCTAGTACTTTGGGAGGCAGAGACCGGAGGATCCAGGTTCGCAGCCAGCCTCAGCTCTCTCTCTCTCTCTTTCTCTCTCTCTACCTCTCTCTCTCTCTCTCTCTCTCTCTCTCTCTTTCTCTCTCTCTACCTAGTGAGGCCCTCCGCAACTTCGTGAGACCCGGTTTCAAAATAAAGTATAAAAAAATAGGGCCGGGGGTGTAGCGCG
>PVJS01054228.1:0-13038 GCA_004027185.1 Glis glis
ATGAATGGATTACAAAACTATGGGATATGTACACAATAGAATTTTATGCAGCCATAAAGAAGAACAAAATTACATCATTTACAGGGAAATGGAGGGAACTGGAGAACATTATGCTAAGTGAGATTAGTCAGTCACAAATAGTGAAAAGTCGGATGTTCTCCCTAATATGTGGAAGCTAGGGAGAATGGGACGTAGAAGGGACTCCAGACAAAGGAGAAATCTTTAGATGAGTAAAGAAGATGACCTAACTGAGGGAGATGGGGGGGGAGAGGGAAACAAACTAATGCACACGATGTATATACACAAATTTATCAGGGTCAATCACTATGCTGAGCACTAAAAGGAGGGAAGGGGGAGGGAATAGGGTGGGATTTGAAGGAGGGCTAAATGAGCAATGTGTGCATGCATGCTTCTGATACCCTGACACTTATCAAAACGCACCAATAAATGAATATATTTAAGAAAAAGAAAATGACAATTTCATCACAAATCTGGTTAGTTTAAGCAAATTAGTCTTCCTCGTTTTTCTCTGGTTTCTCATTATACCCTTCCTTTTCTTATATGAATTGCGGGGTATTCCTAACTTTTTTATATTCCTAACTGTTGTAAGTTACTTTGAACTTAGGAAATATATGGATGACATTGCTATCTTTTTCTTCTTTCAAATTTCTTTTGCTTATATGAGTGTTTTTGAGATGGATAAGACTGAATGACTATCAGCTCATATGACCTTCCCTGCTAGAGGGTAGCCAGACCAAAGTAGGAAAATGCACCAGATATGTTCTTTCCTTTTGGGGGGTACTGGGGATGAACCCAGGGGTATTCAACCTCTGAGCTACACCTTCAGCACTTTTTATGTATTTTTTTAAAAATTTTGAAACATGGTCTCGCTAATGTCTTGTTGAGTATCTCACTAAGTTGTTGAGGCCTGCCTCGAACCTGCGATCCTCCTGTCTTAGCCTCCCAAGTACTGGGATTACAGACATTCGCCACTGAGCCCAGCTTATTTTCTTAGTATTTAAAAACCCAGTCCTATATGTAAGTATACTGGAGCTGACTTTCTGAAACACACTGAAAAAATACACTTTTTAATTTGAGTACTTCTACTTTCCCTTTTTAAATTTCCCCCTACATCTATCTCTATTGCCTCTGCCAAGCACAGAGCTTGTGGGCCAATGACACAGGGCCTTGTTTTTACTTAGCTGTTTAAAATCCATAAAGGTGTTAGCTGGTTGAAAGTCTTAAAGTATTACTGCTCACAATAAATATACCTATTGTAATGAATTTTAATGATAAAATTTCAAGTATAGACTTTTTTTTCTAGAGAGAAAAAGTTTCTGAGGCTGGCCTCGATCCTGTGATCTTCCTGTCTCAGCTTCCCAAATACTGGGATTACAGGTGTACGCTTGCAGGCCTGACTCCACAGTGATTCTCCTCACCAGACATAGAGGTAATTGTATGATACAGATCATTAAGAAGCTCATTGTTAAATTTTCAAAGGTAAATTTTCAATACAGCTACTATTAAAAATTCAATTAAGCTGGTTTTGGTGGAGCATGCCTGTAATCCCAGTACTTGGGAGGCCAAGACAGGAGGATTGCAGGTTCGAGGTGAGCAGCATGTGTTACTTAGTGAGACCTTCTTTCAACATAAAAAATATAATAGGGCTGGGGGTGTAACTCAGTGGTAGAGTGCCCCTGAGTTCAGTCCTCAGTACTATAAAAAGAAAAAAAAGAAAGTGATGGAGAACATTTTAATAATAATGCAGATTAAAGTTGAATGTGTTTCATAGAGGGGACATATGCTTCTGGCCAAAATGGAGTAATAGGGACTGAATTTACCTTTCCACTTGAAACAATCAAAATGAGACAAAACATAGAGCATAATGATTTTCATTTTCAGGACACTGGACATCAGCCAATGAAGGATAGTTGTCTCTGAGGGTTGGAAAACTAGTGAGGAGAATTCTATGATTTCCCAAGCTTGTTACCTCGAAAGAGTTTTCAGCCCATAGTTCAGATAGAGGGAACTGACACAGAGCCTAGTATAGTCCCTGTGATGGGCAGATAGAGCTGAGAAGGAAACCAAGACAACTAGAGATTATAGGACAGACTAATAGAGAGAGCAGTACAGAGAGAGAACCCTAAATATCTGCATTGAGTGCCCCATAGGGTTTATATATATATATATCTATTGGTACATTGTAATTATGCCTCACATATTCAAAGTGATACATGCAGACATCACTTTGTGTGTTTCCCTCCACATCTTACCCCTTCCCCCACATTTTAGTGAGAGATTGGTAGTGATACCTTCATATATGGACATAACATTATTTGACCTGTTTCCTTCCTCCTCATTGATCTGAAGTCTCTTTTGTTTCCTATTTTCTCTCTAGCTTCCACACAGGAGAGAAAACACACGACTCTTGACTTCCTGATATCGCTTAACATAATATTCTCTAGTTCCATCCATTTTCTTGCAAATGGCGTAATTTTGTTAATGGACACCACATCACAGGTATTAAGGAGAATATCTATGCATGCTTGTGAGGGGAAAATCCAAGGCTGGAGAAACAACCACCCAAAGATTAGATAGAGCATTACCTGGTACTTACACAGAACAGGAAGTAGATCCTATTGCCACTGGCCAGATTGGAAACTTTCTTAAATCATGGGGCTTTGAATAAATGGGTTCTGCCTTGTTAGCACAAAAATTAGCTCTAGAATAAAGAAGTATCTGGTCTCATCTAACAAATCTTAACCACATGTCTGGAAAGGATCATTTTGTTTCCAAGTATTATACCTGCATCCTACACAAAGATGAAGTATATTTATAAGATTGGGAAAACACCCAGCAAGGGGGAAAAATTCTAGCATAACTTTGTGAAGATTCCCCCAAATATGACCCTTCATAAAAGCAATGATAACACAGGCAAAATTTGTAAAAAGTGACTTTTTCAGAACACTGAAAATTAACCAAAGCCTCACAACAATGCAAGAAGCATTTATTCAAGAATAATAGCTATATTGTGATAGGAGAGGAAGCATTGTGGCATTTTTTACTTGCCCTAGTCCCATAATGCATTCTCTAGCTTCATGGCAACCTTGAAAAACTGCAACCTTAGATACAGTAACTGAACACTTCAGCATCCTTGTAGCCATTGGAGAGGCCACAATGGGTTTGGAACTCCCCAAAAACCTACTCAAGACAGTTGTCACTATTTGACCTGTCTGGCACATCTCTGGGAAAAACTTCATTCCCAGAGCGGAGCTCTATGTTGAGCTTACTCTAGAGCTCTGCCAGTGAGGAAAACCCTATCTCTAGGTTGTATATTGAAATAAAAATCAGTGGCAGATATTTAACACTAAAGTTCCCTGAGGCAACAATGCCAGTTTTGGCCAAGAGGAGGATGAAGAAAAACTTAAAAGGAAAATATGGGAATGAGATTTGCATAGGGGACTTTGAAGAACTCTGAATTGTTCCTGGGACTCTAAAATATGATATACATAAGTATGACTATATGGTCACCCAGAAAAGACCTGAGAAGGCCTTAGTGGCTCATGTATGAATGACCTTGAATCTGGGCCATGGCCCATTCCTGTAATCCCAGTGCTCCAGAGGATGAGACAGGGGGATCGCAGGTTCAAGGCCAACATCAGAAATATAGTGAGACCCTCAGCAATTTAGTGAGACTGTGTTTCAAAATAAAAAATAAAAAGGCCTGGGAGTGTAGCTCGGCCAAGGCACATCAGAATCAAATTGCTCAAAATTATTGATAAAGAGAAAAATTTCAAAGCAGTTATAGGAAAAACCTGTTAAAGTCAGAGAAATAGGGATAAATTAATAGCAGATTTCTCCTCAGAAATAAGGCAACATCTTTAAAGGACTGAAAGAAAACAGTGACCTAGAATCCTACGTTCAGAAAAAAATCTTTCAAAAATGAAGATGAAGTAAAGAGTTTTGTAGACTGCAAAATATAAAAGATTTCATGAAGAGCACACTCATAGTATGAGAAATATTAAAGGAAGTCCTTCAGGCAAAAGAAAAATAATATGAGATATAAATATAGATCTACACAAAGGAACGATGAGGATTAAAATTGGAAACTGTATGGGTATATAAATAGTTCTTTTTGCAGTACTAGGGATTGAACCCAGGGTCTTGTACATGCTGGGCAAGCATTCTACCACTGAGCAATATCCCCAGCCCTTCTTATTTTATTTTGAGACTGGGTATTGCAAAATCACCAGGCTTGTGATCTTCCTGTCTCAGCCTCCCAAGCATCTGGGATTACAGGTGTGCACCACTGCACCTGGCTATGAACAGGTATTTTTTTCCTATTTATACCTCTGAAAATGTAATGGGTGGTTTAAGAAAAAAACTTCAACAATGTAGTGTGGGGTTATAGCATATAAAAGTAAAGCCTATACTTATAATATAAAAACAGGGATTGGAAAAATGGAAGTGTGCTATTGTAAATTTTCTATATTGCACTTGAATGGGTATAATTTCACTTTAAGGTAGACTATGAGGAGTTAAAACTGTGTACTGTAAGTCTAAAGGTAAACATAGAAGTAACAAAACAAATAGTTGGAGATAATAAGAGAACAAAAGAGATAAATTGGAATCATGAAAAAACAATTTTAAAGGAAGCAGAATAAAGGAAAAGACAAGAAAAAATAAGTAGGACAAAGCAAAAAAGCATCAAGAGGATAGATTTTAAACCCAGTCATATTAATAATCACATTAAAAGTATCCACTCTAAATTTCCCTGGTAGACATCGCCAGATTAGTTGTAAAAGGAAGACCCAGGTATATGCTGTCTATGATAAAGTTACTTGAAATATAAAGGCAAAATTTGCTAAAAATACACTTCAATGGACATGATGTACACACACAAATTTATCAATGCCAATCACAATGTTGTGTGGGGGTGGGGAGAGGGGGAGGGAGTGGGTAGGGAGCTAGGGCAGAGCTCACCGAGTGCTGTGTGCATGTATGCTTCTATCACTCTGAACTTCATCACGATGTATGACTACAATGTGCCAATAAATTTTTTTTAAATTGGCTAAAAATAAAAGGACAACAAAGATCTGCCATACTAACATTAGTCAAAAGACAAGTAAAGTGGGTATATTAATTTTATAAAAAGACTTTAGAAGGCCGGGTGTGGTGGTTGCACGCTGCTTGTAATCCCAGTACTTTGGGAGGTGGAGACCGGAGGATCCGGATTGGTGGCCAGCCTCAGCTCTCTCTCTCTCTCTCTCTCTCTCTTTCTCTCTCTTTCTCTCTCTCCCTGTCTCTCTCTCTCTCTCTACTTAGTGAGGCCCTCCGCAACTTCATGAGACCCGGTTTCAAAATAAAGTATAAAAAAATAGGGCCGGGGGTGTAGCGCAGAGGTAGAATGCCCCTGGGTTCAATCCCCGGTACCACACACAAAAAAAGACTTTAGAGTATAGAACATAACTAATGATAAGTAAGGCAATTAGGTAATGATAAATGGTTTAATCCAAAGACCATAACAAGTTTAATACAGTCAACTTGACCTCATTGACATTTATGGAATGTTTCACTCAGTTACAGCAAAATATACATTCTTTCCAAGTACACACGGAATATTTACATAATGAACTATATTCTTGGCCATTAAAAATTCTCAATACCTTTCAAATCATTTAAATTAAACAAGGTATGTTCTCTTACCCAAATGAAATTAGAAATGAATAACAGAAAGATGCTTGAGTAAACCCCAAGTATTTGGAAACTGACACCCTTCTTTAAAAATGACATGTCAAAAGAGAAATGTAAAGAGAAATTATAAATTATTTTGAGCTGAATAAAAATAAAAACAACATATCAAAATTTGTGGACCTCTGTTTAAATAGTAGTAGGTGGAAATTCACTGCAGCAAACACTTACATTAGACAAAGAAAGTTCTCAAAATTTCTAACATGAGAGCCTGGAGAATAAAGTGCATTTGAAGCCCAAAGAAAGCAGAATAAATGAAATTTTAAATAACAGGGCAAAAATCAATGAAGTAAAAAACAGAAACAAACAAAAACAATCAATATCAACAAAAAATTGTTCCTTGAGAAGATAGTAACATGGATTAACCTATGAATAGACTGATCAGGAAAATAAGACAGAAATTATCAAGAACAGCAATTACTTCAGATTCTACACATAATAAAAAGTTGATATAACTTCATGCTAATACATTTGAAAAATTATATGAAATGAGCAAATTCCTTGATGATACAAGCTAAGAAGAAATTGATAACCACATTTATTCAATTAAAGGAATCAATATTTTGTTAAAATTCTTAATAAAAAAAAGAAAATCCCTCCAGGCATAGATGGCTTCTCTGATGAATTCTAATGAGCATTTACATGTAAAATAATAGCAATTATAAATAATATCTGCAAGAAGACTGAAGAGTAAACTATTTCTCAGTCATATGAGGTCAGGATTATCCTGACAAGATATTAATAGAAAAGGAGACTACAAATCAATTTCCCTTGTAAACACATACTGAACTCTAAATAAAATATCCATAAATTGAATCAAGCAATATATAAGAAGGATAAAACATCATGACCAAATTCAGTGTAATGCAATAGTAGGTTGGCTTGACATTTGATAATTATTGAGTGTAATTTATTATATTAGCAATGTAACTTATAATATTAGCAAACTAAAACTGGAAAACTGTATGGCGATTTTACTAGATTTACTATGACAATTTTACTAGAAAATTCTTTGAAAAATTCAAAATTATTTCGTGATAAAAACCACTCAAAAATTAGGAATAGAAGCCAGGTGTGGTGACACATCCCTTTAATCCCAGTACATGGGAGACTGAGACAGGAGGATCACAGGTCTCAACAATTTTGCAAAACCCTCAGCAACTTAACAAGACCCTGTTTTAAAAAAAATAAAAATAGGGCTGTGGGTATAGCTCATAGGTATAATGCCTCTGGGTTCAATCCCCAAGTAGAGAAAGAAAGGAAGGAAGGGAGGGAGAGAGTAAGGATTAGGAATGGAAGGTGGCTTTCTCAATCTAACGAAGGCCATCTACAAAAAACCTATGGCTAGTAGTGACATCAGCAAAATGATGGAGTAGCAGATCCTAGCCTTTGTTCTTCCACAAAAACCAGCAATTAGATAGCTATCAGTGAAATAAAAGAGCACCGGGTGATCTCAGTAGTTCAGTTAAGAAGCTGCAGCAGCCCAGTTGAACAAACAAAACAGAACCTGAGATTAAGCACACAGAAAGGGTAGAAATAGCAGTTTCATTTTGCTCGTATTATCGCATCTCCCAGCCTGGCATAGCTCACTGCCTAGAGGGATGTTCTAAACCTGCAAGTTCAGCTTTTGGGAGAGCAGTGTGAGTGAATAGCTTTCCTAGGTTTTTGAGACATTGCCCAGAGGATCTGATTCAGTTTCATTCTACCCAGACTGCTGGGGAGAATGGCAGACTGAGATGTCTGGAGATAGCTTGGAACAAAGAAGAAGGGCGGAGCTGTCAGTATTAGCTATGTAAAGGAGCCTCTGTGGTCCTCAGTGGCCTGCTATGAGAGGATCCCAGACGCCTTTGCTGCTGAGAACTGCATTAGCCATCACAGCTCCCTTGGATCCCCTGCAAGCTTTTACCACTGAAAAGCTTGTAGTGTTTTCCATCATGGATCCCAGCAGTTTGAGCCACTGCCTTCCTTACCTCTTATTAGAGTTCCCAATGCTAGAGCCACCATGCATACCTCAGACCAGGGACCCACACACCACGTACAACGACAAGCAGCCCAGACTCTCATTGCTGGTGCTGGCTCCTGCCCCTGCATCCCCACATATAACCCTGCAGTTGTGTGCATGCATGTAGCTAACCTTAATCCCTGCCACCAAGTCCCACTGTCACAGGTGCAGGCTACAAGTCCTAATCCCCACAGCCACTAACCTTGATCCCCATTGCTGGCCATCAGTACTGCACACACAACTGCAACTGGCCAGTGCACCTACATGCATGTACCCCTCCAGCTTTTGCTCTTGAAACTGTGTGTGTCACCAGACCTCGCTGTCATGTACACATACATACTGCTGGCCCTGCTGCTGAGCATGGACACACAGCTGGACTTGGCCCCTACTGCCACCTTCCCTAGCCTGTATCTACCCAGGCATGCTCACAGTTGGGTACAGAGGTATAGCTGAGGACCCCAACACCCCTCACAGCCATAACAGATTTCCCCATAGCTCCCACCAGTAAGGACCACACAATTATCAAAGTCACAAACCCCAGCTGTCTGAACCGACAAGATACCGCACACCCATGGTTCCCAGGGCTGTCTCGCATCTATACTTGGAGACTTGTGCCACTAGACTTGGTGTCACAGTGTGCTAAAGTACTCTCTCTCTCTCTCTCTCTCTCTCTCTCTCTCTCAAGGAGGTGAAAGTCTTTCCTTAACAAAAGCAGTCCATAAAGCTTGGAAGAGATACCTGCTTCTATGAACACACAGACACCTACATAAGGCTACAAGGATTGTGAATAACTAGGAAAATATAGCTGGGTGTAGAAGTGCACATCTGTAATCCTAGTACCTGCAAAGCTGAGACAGGAGGCTTGCAGGTTTGAGGACAGCCTCAGCAACTTAGTGAGATCCTATTTCAAAATATACAACACACACACACACACACACACACACACACACACACACACACACAGAAAAAGAACTGGGAAAATGTGATACTACCAAAGGAATAGAGTAAATTTTCCCCACAAAACAGAGATCCACAAATTGCCTGATAAAGAATTCAAAATAATTATTCTAAAGAACCTCAGCAAGCCACAAGAGAACAGAAATTAATAATTTAATAGAATCAAAAAAATATGAGAAAATACAAAATATTCAACAGAGGGATAGAAAATATATTTAAAAAGAACAAAACAGAAATTCTGGGGCTGAAGAATACAATGACTGAAATGAAAAAAACGCAATAGAGTGGTTCATCAGTAGCCTTAATCAAGCAGAGGAAAAAATTCAGTGATCCTGTAGATAGGCCATTTGAAATTATCAAGTCAGAGGTGAAAAAAGAATGAAAACGCATGAAGAAAGCCTATGGGATTTATAGGACATCATTAAGTGAACCAATACATACATTATAGAATTTTAGAATGGAAAGGAAGAAAGGGACAGAGAACCATTTAAAGAAACAACTGAAAATGTCCGAAGTATGGGAAGAAAAATAAGCATCCAAACTCAAGAACCCTATAGAACTTTGAAGAAATTCAAAAAGGCCTACACCAAGACACACTATAAACTTTCTTTTTTATTTTTTTATTTGGTGCATTGTAATTTTATATCATATTGGGGTATAGAGTGACTGAAAAATACATGCACAGGACTCTTGGTGCCCTTCCCACCGTGTCCCTCCCCCCTTTTTCATCCTCTCTGTACATGTCTTTGAAATTGAAATTGGTAATTTTGTATATATTTGTAGCATTATTTCAACTGTTATACTCTTTATGTCTTCATCCTCCCTCCTCCCTTCCCTAATGCCCCTCAATCACTCCACTGAAGTCTCTACTCATTTATCTGATGTTACCCTTATTTCCAAATATCTCTCTACCTTCCACATATAAGAGAAAACATACATCTACTTGTTTCTTGAGACTGGCTAATCTTGCTTAGTATAATATTCTCTATTACATCCATTTTCCTGCAAATGGCAAGATTTCGTTGTTCTTTATGGCTAAGTAAAACTCTATTGTGTGTATATACCAAAGTTTTGTGATCCATTCATCTGTCGATAGACACCTAGACTGGTTCCATAATTTGGCTATAGTAAATTATGTTGCTATGAACATGGATATGTAAAAATAGGCATCCAAACTCAAGAAACCTATAAAACTCCAAAGAGGTTCAAAGAGGCCTACACTAAGACACACTATAAATTTTCAAAAGTTAGAAAGTGTTTTGAAAGCAGCAGAAGAAATGCAGCTCATTACATTTTAGAGAACCCCCAAAAGCTATTGGTGACTTCCTCAATAGAAACTTTGTAGGCCAGAAGAGAGTGGGATGATATATTTGAGACACTTAAAAAAAAACCCCGACAAACAGGAATACAAAATTTTGGAAAACTATGATTTAAAAATGAAGGGGAGAACCGGGCATGGTGGCGCATGTCTGTAAGGTACTTGGGAGGCTGAGATAGAAGGATCACAGATTCAAATCCAGCCTCGGCAATTTAGCAATGCTCTCAACAACTTAGCAAGACCCTGTTTCCAAATAAAAAATAAAATAGGGCTGGGGGGTTTAGCTTGGAGGTAGAATGTCCCTAGGTTTAATCCCCAGCACCACCAAAAAGAAAACGAAGAGGAGGTCTGGATATATAGAGCACTTGCCTAGCATTCACAAGGCTCTGGGTTCAATCCTCAGTATAGCAAACAAAAGCAAAACAACAGAAAATCACCACCACCACCACCACCACCACCACCACCACGACAAAAACTAAGGACTTTTGTTACCAATAGACCTGCCTCACAAGAAATGATTAAGGGAGTTCTTCAAATGGAATTGAAAACATGCTAAACAGCACTATGAAACATATAAAAGTCTAAATCACACAGGCAAAAGTAAACACATTGTTAAATACAAAATAATATTTCACTCTGTTGTGGGCAAATTATCTGGGATATTAAAGTTAAAAGACAAAAGTGTTAAGAATAACTATAAACACAAAATTTGGTAAAAGATTAGCCATATAAAAAGACGTAAACTTTGACTTTAAGAACATAAAATGTGTATGTAGGGGGTATAAAATGTACAATTTTGATATATAATTGAACTTAGTTTGTTATAAATTAGAATAGATGGTTATAACTACAAGAAAAAATTAAAAGCTTCATAGTAGTTACAAAGGAAAACCTGTAGTAGATACACACAAGAAAAAAGAACCAAACCACTAAAAGAATTCACCAAATAACTAAAGACAGCAAGAGAGGAACAAAAGAAATGCAAAACAGAAAATAAGGAACAAAATGGCAATAGTAAATCCTTACCTATCAATAATTACTTTAGATTCAATTGAATTAAACTCTCTAATTCAAAGGCATAGAGTGGTTGAGTGGATAAATAATATGATCTGAGCTGGGCACCATAGTGCATGCCTGTAATCCCGGTTCTTGGGTGGGAGGCTGAGAGAGGAGGATCCCAGGTTTGAGGCCAGAGTGCAGAAACTTAGCAAGAACCTTTTTCAAAATAAATATAAAAAGGCTAGTGGTATTACTCAGAGGTAGAGCATCCCTGAGTTAAATCCCCAGTATCATCATCATCATCATCATCAACATAACAACAACAACATCACCTATGTGATGTCTATAAGAAACTCACTATATTTTATTTTTAATTTTTATGGTACTATACCTAATTATGATGTATAATTATAATTCACCAATAAAAGTATAAAAAAGAATAGGAGACACCTATTCTTTTTTAGTTTTTCTTCAAAACTAAAACATATTGGCTTGTAAAAAAAAGATCATAAGGGATATTTATGAATAATTATATGCCAAAAAATTGAATAGCCTAGAAAAAATAAATGAATAAATAGAAAAATGCAACCTACCAAGGCTGAATCAAGAAGAAATGAAGTCTGAACAGACTAATAACAGATTAAATTAGCAATCAAAAACCTTAAGATGCCTCCATTGGATTAATTCTACAAAATATTCAAAGAAGAGCTAGTACCAGCACTTATTAACCACACACACACACACACACACACACACACACACACACACACACAAATAGGAGAGGGAATACTCCCAAACTCATTTTATGAGGCCAACATCAAACTGATTCCAAAGCTATACAAAGAATACACAAGAAAACTTCAAGTCAATATCCCTGATACACATAGACATGAAAATCATCAATAAAATACTAGCAAATCAAATTCAACAGCACATTAACAGGGCCACACAATATAGTAAAGTGGAATTTATCTCTGGGAGGAAAGGAAGATAAAACATATGAAAATTAATCAATGTTACATATTGCACTAACAGAATTAAAGACAAAAACCACATGATCATCTCTATAGATGCAGAAAATGCATCTGATAAAATTCAACATCAACATCCTTTCATGATGAAAACTCTCAAAATAAATATTGAAGGAACATATCTCAACACAATAAAGGCCATATGAAAAGCTTAGAGGTGACACCATAATCAATGGGGAGAAACTACAATCTTTTCATTGAAGAGCCAGAAAAGGGCAAGCTAACTCTTCTAAGCACTGATATTCAACATAGTACTGAAAGCTTTCAACCAAGAGAAATTAAGCAGTAAAAAGAGATAAAAAGCCTCCAAATTATAAGGGAAGAAGTAAAGTGATCTATTTGCAGGTAGCATGATCACATATATAGGAAGCCCTAAGAATTACCACAAAACTGTTAGAACTAAGAAACAATTTAATATTATTCAGCCTGTAAGAAAAAGAAACCCTGGCATTTATGACAGTATGAATGGGACTGGAGACCCAGAAATTGAAATACTGTATGTGGAATCTGAAGTGGTCAAAGTCAAAGAAGCAGAGAGTTGGATGGTGACTGTTAGGGACTAGAGGAGGAAAGAATTAGGGTAATATTGGTCAAAGGGAACATTTCAATTATACAAGATGCATAAATTCTGGAGAAAATATACAAAGCGTGGTGAAGATAGTTAAAAACACTTTATGAATTGTATACTTGAAATTTGCTAAGAAGCTAGATCCTAAATCTCAACACACGTACACATGCACAAATGGTAACTCTGTAGAAGTGATAGATAATTAGCTGGTGATCCTTTTACAATGTATATGTACATCAAAACACTAAGTTTTGTGTCTTAGAATATATAATTTTATATGTCAATGATAGCTCAATGACGCTATTTTAGAAACACTGTAGCTAACATCGTGCTTAATCATGACAGATTAAATAGTTTCCCCCTAAGATCAAGAATAAGACTAGTATGGACACTCTCACCACTTTTATTCAAC
>PVJS01054229.1:0-13033 GCA_004027185.1 Glis glis
ACACACACAAGCTGAATGAATTAGGTATAGAAGGAATATACCACAATGTATATAATAAAGATCATATATAAGACAACAACTAACATTTTACTGAATGGAGAAAAGCTGAAAGCTTTCTAAGACAAGAGGTTCCCCAACTTATTTGATTTACTGCCCACTTTAAAAGAAAAAAAAAATTAAGCTGGGTGTGGTAGTGGAAAGCTGTAATCCCAGTATGTAGGAGGCTGAGACAGAAGGATCACAATTCAAAGGCCAGCCTCAGCAACTTAGCGAAGCTGTCAACAACTTAGTAAGATACTGTTTCCAAATAAAAAATAAAATAGGGCTGGGGGTGTAGCTCGGAGGCAGAATGGGCCTGGGTTCAATCCCCAGCACTACAAAAAAACATTTTTTTTTTACTCAGCATCCCTCTGGAAATCTACCTTCTTTTTTTTTTTTTTTGGTGTGTGTGTGTGTGTGTGTGTTATCAGAGATGGAACCCAAGGGCATTCTACCTCTGAGCTACACCCCCAGCCCTATTTTATTCTTTATTTTGAAACAGGGTCTCACTAAGTTATGGAGGGCCTCACTGGCTGCAAACCTGCAATCCTCTTGTCTCAGCCTCCCAAGTACTGGGATTACAAGCATGCGCCAACACGCCTGGATGAAATCTACCTTCTGTAAACTAATAAACAAAAAGATGCAATGACAAACTTGTGTTCTTTTATCTATATTTAATTCTAGCACCTCCAGGGAGTGGTATTGCCCACTTTGGGAACTATGATCTAGAACTAGATAAAGATGCCCACTTTCACCACTTTTATTCAACATAGTACACCAAGTCCAGCCAGAGCATTCAGGCAAAAGAAAGAAATACAGGGCATCCAAACTGGAATTAAAGGAAGAGGTCAAACTCTTAACAGTTTGTTTGTAGATAATATAATCTTTTTTTTTTTTTTGCGGTACCAGGGATTGAACCTAGGGGCATTCTACCTCCGCGCTACACCCCCGGCCCTATTTTTTTATACTTTATTTTGAAACGGGGTCTCACAAAGTTGTGGAGGGCCTCACTAGGTAGAGAGAGAGGGAGAGAGAGAGGGAGAGAGAGAGAGCGAGCGAGCGAGCGCGCGCGCGCGCGCTGATGCTGGCCGCGAACCCGGATCCTCCGGTCTCCGCCTCCCAAAGTACTGGGATTACAAGTGTGTGCCACCACGCCCGGCCTGTAGATAATATAATCTTATATACAGGAATCTCTAAAGATTCCACCGAAAAACTATTAGAACTAATTAAAGGATTCAGTAAGGTTGCAGGATATAAAAACATACAAAAACCAGTAGTGTTGCTATACGCCAATAATAAACCATCTGAAAACAAAATCAAGAAAACAATTCCATTTACAAAATCTACAAAAGGAAACAAAAAAACCTGTAAGACACAGATGAAAGGAATTGATAAAAAGACAAAAAAATCAAGACAATGATGTTCATGGATTAGACAAATCAATACTGTTAAAATCTCTATACTACTCAAAGTGATCTAGATTCAATGCAATCCCTATCAAAATACCAATGACATTCTTCAAAGAACTTATAAAAAACAATGCTAAAATATGTATGGAACCACACACACAAAAACGACAAAGGAAGAATTAATTACACTACCCGATGTCAAAATGTACTACGAAGCTATAGTAATCAAAACAGCATGGTAGAAGCCAGGCGCGGTGGCGCACACCTGTAATCCCAGTACTTGGGAGGCTGAGACAGGAGGACAGCAGGTTCGCAGCCAGCCTCAGAAACTTAGTGAGGCCCTCCACAACTTAGTGAGACTCTGTTTCAAAATAAAAGAATAAAATAGGACTAGGAAGTAGCTCGAGGGAGAATGCCTAAAATGCCCCTGAGTATTATCCCCAGTACCACAAAAACAAAACAAACAGCATGGTATAGGCATAAAAACAGACACACAGGTCAATGGACCAGAACAGAAAGCCTCCAGTCAACAGATTTTCAACAAAGGTGCTAAGAATATACATTAAGCAGAATAAGCAGAAAAGATAGTCTTTTCATTAAATGGTGCTGGAAAAATTAAATATCCCCATGCAGAAGAATGAGACTAGACTTCTATCTCTCACCAGTTACAAAAATAAACTCAAAATGAATTAAAAATTTAAATGAAAGACCCAAAACAATGAAAAACCAGAAGAAAACATATGGGAAATGCTTCAGGACATTGGAATGTGCATTTTTTTTTTTTTGCAGGGGGAGTCTCTAAAATCACAGTAAGCAAAAGCAAACATAACAAATAGTCCTATATCAAACCAAACAGCTTCTGCACAGCGCAGGAAACAATCACTGGAATGAAGAGACAACTTACAAAGTGGGACGATAACTTGCAAACTAGACATCTGACAAGGAGTTAATACCCGGAATATATAAAATGCAATAGCAAACAAATACTGATTTAAAAATAGGCAATAACTGGGCAGATGGCACACACCTGCAATTCCAGTATTTGGGAGGCTGAGACAGGAGGATTGCAGGTTCGTGGCCAGCCTCAGCGACTTAGTGAGGCCCTCTGATACTTAATGAGATCATGTTTCAAAATAAAGAATAAAAAATAGGGCTGGGAGTGTAGCTCAGAGGTAGAATGCCCCTGGGTTCAATCCCCAGTACCTCAAAAACAAATAAATAAAGAACAAAAATAAAAATAAAAATAAAATAGGGCTGTGGATGTAGCTCGGAGGAAGAATATCCCGGGTTTCATTCCCCAGTACAAAAAGTTAGATTAAAAAATTTTTTTAAAAAAGGACAATAGGCCGGGCATGGTGGCGCACGCTTGTAATCACAGTACTTTGGGAGGCGGAGACCGGTGGATCCGGGTTCACAGCCAGCCTCAGCTCTCTCTCTCTCTACCTACCTAGTGAGGCCCTCCGCAACTTCGTGAGACCCAGTTTCAAAATAAAGTATAAAAATAGGGCCGGGGGTGTAGCACGGAGGTAGAACGCCCCTGGGTTCAATCCCTCGTACCGCAAAAAAAAAAAAAAAGAACAATAGATCTAAATAGCCATTTCTCAAAAGAAGACATACAAATGACCAACAGGTATAAGAAAAAATGCTCAGCATCACTCATCAGGGAAATGCAAATCAAAACTACAATGAGGTATCCCCACACTACTAAGAAAGGCTATTATCTGAACAACAAAAGATGTTAAGTGCTGATAAGGATGTGGAAAAAAGGGAAGACTTGCACACTGTTGGTGTGAAAGCAAATCAGTACAGCCATGATGAAATACAGTATAAAGGTATCTCAAAAAAATTAAAAAATGAATTATCCAGCAATCTTACTCCTACATATATATCCAAAGGAAATGAAATCAGTATGTCAAAGAGCCCTGTGTACTCCTCCCATGATTACTGTAGCCCTACTCACAATAGAAGAAAAACGGAAATGATCTTCTGTCCAGCAGCTGGTGAATAAATAAAGATGTGATTCCTATACAAAGTGGGATTTTTTTTTTTTTTGCAGTACCGGGGATTGAACCCAGGGGTGTTCTACCTCCGAGCAACACACCTGGCCCTATTTTTTTATCCTTTATTTTGAAACCGGGTCTCACGAAGTTGTGGAGGGCCTCACTAAGTAGCTGAGGCTGGCCGCAAACCCGGATCCTCCGGTCTCCGCCTCCCAAGTACTGCGATTACAAGCGTGCGCCACCACGCCTGGCTCAAAGTGTGATATTATTTAGCTCTGTTAAGGGGAAAAAAAATAAGTCGGGCATGGTGGCGCACACCTGTAACCCCACAACTAGGGAGGCCAAGACGAGAGGATCACAGGTTTGAAACCAGCTTCAACAACTTAGCAAGACCCTGTTTCAAAATGAAAAAAATAAAACAGGGCTGGGAGTATTGCTTGGAGGTCAAATGCCCCTGGGCTCAATGCCCTAGTACCACACCCCCCCAAAAAAAGAATGAAATCCTGTTACTTGTGACAACATGGATGGAACTGGAGAGCATTATGTTAATTGAAGTATACCAGGCACAGAAAGACAAGCACTGCATGATCTCACTCATGTGGTATATAGAAAAGTTGATCTTATAGAAATTGAGAGTGGGCCAGGCGTGGTGGTGCATGCCTGTAATCCCTGTACTTGGGAGGCTGAGACAGGACGATTGCAGGTTCGAGGACAGCCTCAGCAAGTAGTGAGGCTTGAATCAACTTAGTGAGACCCTGTTTCCAAATAAGAAATAAAATCAGGCTGGGGGTATAGCTCAAAGGTAGAATGCCTCTGGGTTCAATCCCCAGTACCACAAAAAAAAAAAAAAAAAAAAAAGAAATTGAGAGTGGAATGGTGGTTACCAGAGAATAGGGAGATTAGAGGGGTAGGAAAGATAGGGAAAGGTTGATCAATGAGTACTAATTTTCTGTTAGATAGGGATAAGAAGTTCTACTGTGTAGCCAGGCGTGGTGGCTCACGCTCGTAATCCCAGTACTTGGGAGGCTAAGACCAGAGGATACAGGTTCGCGAGCCTCAGCTACTTAGTGAGGCCTCCGCAACTTAGTGCGACCCTGTCTCAAAATAAAGAATAAAAAATAGGGCTGGGGGTGTAGCTCTAAGGTAGGATGCCCCTGGGTTCAATCCCTGGTACCACAAAAAAAAAAGTTCTAGTGTGCTATCGCACAGTAGTGACTGTAGATAGCAACTGTGTACTGAAGCTAAGGCTTCAGGACTTTGAATGCTTTCGCCATTAAGAGTGATGTTTGGAGCTGGGCATGGTGGCACACAGCTATATCCAAATAATTGGGAGGCTGGGACAACAACCTCAGCAATGTAGCGAGACTCTCAGCAACCTAGCGAAACTGTTTCAAAAACAAAAGAATAGCAGGGAGTGGTGGCACACACCAGTAATCCCAGTACTTGGGAGGCTGAGACAGGAGGATCCCAGGTTTGAAGCCAGCATCAGCAATATAGTGAGGCACTCAGTAACTTAGCGAGACCCTGTTTCCAAATAAGAAATAAAATAAGTCTGGGGGATGTAGGGGTGTAGCTCAGAGATAGAAGGCCCCTGGGTTCCATCTACCATACTGCAAAAAAAAAAAAAAAAAAAAAAAGAATAAAATCTGGCTGGGGGTGTAGCTCAAAAGTAGGATGCCCCTGGGTTCAACCCCAGTACCAAAACAAAAGAAAAAAACACAAACAAATGTGATATTTGAGGAGACAGATGTCTAATATAATTACACAATGTATGCATGTACCAAAACATCACGCGGTACCTCATTAATATGTACTATTTTTGTGTTGTAACAGTTTAAAAATAATTTTTAAAAGAATCCTCTTTAGCAAGTAAAAAAGATCATGTAAATGCCTCAACTGTTTAGTTCTTAAGAAGAAGATAAATGCATTTAACAGGAAAGTAAAATAAACCAAAATGCCAACAAGTATGAAAATATTTATATGTATACATATATTTATATATATGTATGGGCACATTTACACAAAACATGAAGATTAACAAATCTCTAAAAGAAAATCAGCCAGACGTGGTGGCGCACGCTTGTAATCCCAGTACTTGGGAGGCTGACACTGGAAGATCCAGGTTTGTGGCCAGCCTCAGCTACTTAGTGAGACCCTCCGCAACTTAGTGAGACCCTGTTTCAAAATAAAGAATAAAAAATAGGGCTGGGGGTGCAGCTCGGAGGTAGAATGGCCCTGGGTTCATTCCCAGTACCGCCAATAAATAAATAAATAAATAAATAAATAGAAAAAAATAAAAAGAAAATCAAAACTCAGACCTCTAGAGCAAACATTTATACTGATTATAAATTTCAAATAACCCAGTCAGGCGTTGTGGCGCACGCTTGTAATCCCAGTACTTGGGAGGCTGAGACTGGAAGATCTGGGTTGGCGGCCAGCCTCAGCTACTTAGTGAGGCCCTCCGCCAACTTAGTGAGACCCTGTTTCAAAATAAAGGATAAAAAATAGGGCTGAGGGTATAGCCTAGAGGTAGAATGCCCCTAGGTTCAATCCCTGGTACTGCAAAAAAAAATTTTTTTTTCAAATAACCCTAAAGTTCAAAGTATAGCAAACATTGTAAATGACTGGTATCACTAAAATGATTGATTGTAAAGAACTGAGTCAAGCCGGGCGTGGTGGCACACACTTGTAATCCCAGTACGTGGGAGGCGGAGACAGGAGGATCCAGCTTCCCGGGTTCGAGTCCAGCCTCAGCTACTTAGTGAGGCCCTCCGCTACTTAATGAGACACTGTTTCAAAATATAAAGAATAAAAAATAGGGTTGGGGATGTAGCTCAGAGGTAGAATGCCCCTGGGTTCAATCCCCAGTGCGGCAAAAAAAAAAAAGAACTGAGTCATTTCTTGAATGAATTTTGAAAGTGGTTTGAAATTTGTAAACAAACAAAAAACAGACTTAATCTTGGAAATAAGATTAAGTCACCCCTCCCTCAGGAATCTGTTAACATATTCTTTTGTGTGTGTGTGTGTGTGTGTGTGTGTGTGTGTGGTACTAGAGATTGAATCCAGAGCCATTCTACCTCCAGGCTATACCCCCAGCCCTATTTTTTATTCTTTATTTTGAAACAGGGTCTCACTAAGTTGCAGAGGGCCTCACTAAGTAGCTGAGGCTGGTCACAAACCTGTGATCCTCCGGTCTCAGTCTCGAAGTACTGGGATTACAAGTGTGTGCCACCATGCCCGGCTTCTGCCAACATATTCTAAATACCGAATACATATAGTACTGTTGTGTTCTCTTACTTTTCCAACTTAATCACATATATAATGGCAATATAAGACAAAAACGAGGCATTGTGAACTATATTTCTAAAGACAAAATTCTAACCACTGATAACAAAGATTAGTAACACGTTTACATTATGTAATTAAAATTTTGAGGAAAAAATCATTAAGTATTTTGCCAATAAATCAGATAAGCAACTTTCCTGATGATTTAAGAAAAACTTTTAACACTGGGACTGGGGGTGTGGCTCAGGGATAGATCATTTGCCTGGCATGCCTGAGGCCCTGGGTTTGGTACCCATAATCACTAAACATATTTTCAAAATCCTTAACACCAACTCTCTTCCTCCTCCTCGTCTTTTTTTTTTTTGATACTGGAGATTGAACCCAGGGCCTTCTGTCTCTGAGTTAGACCCCTCACCCTATTTTATTTATATTTATTTATTTAGTTAGTTAGTTATTTTTGCAGTACCGGGGATTGAACCCAGGGGTATTGAACCCAAGCTATAACCCCAGCCCTATTTTTTGTTCTTTATTGTGAAACAGGGTCTCACTAAGTTGCGGAGGGCCTCACAAGTAGCTGAGGCTGGCCGCGAACCCGAATCCTTCAGTCTCAGCCTCCCAAGTACTGTGATTACAAGCATGCGCCACCACGCCCAGCTACTATTTTTTATTTTGACACAGGGTCTCACTAAGTTGCTGAGGCTGGCCTCAAAGGCGTGATCCTCCTGTCTCATCCTCCCGAGTACTGAGTTTACAGGCATATGCCACCATGCCCACTGCTTCTTTTAATTTTGCAAAATTTAGGCTAGTCTCTACATTACGAAATACACTGGGCTGGGGGTATAGCCTGTGGTAGCTTGCCTAGCATGCAGGAGGTCCTGGGTTCAATCCCCAGGACTGCCAAAACAATACACACTAATTTTTCCTATTAATCTAACATGTTTATGAATATTCAAGTGCTAAAATAAGAAATTGTAAAATGTTTAAAACTGTCAAGAAAAATAAATTTTCTTTTTGACAATTCAAATATGTTTAAGCCTAGAAATAGTCGTGCATATATGCATGATAATCATATATACCATCCTGCTACAATTTTTACTGCATATATCTGAAAGGCAGGGTTTTTTAAAAATAAACTACATGGGTTCAATCCCCAGTACCACATACACAAAAAAGTAATAAAAATAAACTACAAATTTATTGCCAGTAGTTACTGTTCTAAGGTTTGTATGGAAAATTATATATTTCCCCTTGCATTAAAACAGAAAATAAAATTAGGCTTAAATTTTTACATATATAGCCAGGCATGGTGGCACACACCTGTAATACCAGTACTTGGGAAGCTGAAAAAGGAGGACTGCAGGTTTGAGGACAGCCTCAGCAACTTAACGAGACCCTGTTTCAAAATAATAAATAAAAAGGGATATAGGTGTAGCTTGGAGGTAGAATGCCACTGGTTTCAATCTCTAGTACCACCCCCCAAAAAAATTTTTTTTCACCTATTCAAATATAAAATATATTCTACATTTTAAATGATCAGGCTACAAGTCTACACAGACCATTACTATTGAATAATTTTAATCTTTCCCCAAGAAGTAGTGACTTCAAAACAATATTGGGCCAGGCATGGTGGCGCACGCCAATAATCCCAGTACTTAGGAGGCTGGGACAGAGGGATCACAGGTTTGAGGCCAGTTTCAGTAACTTAGTGAGACCCTGCTTTAAAATAAAAAGGCTATGGATATATCTTAGAGGTAAAATGCCCCTGGGTTCAATCCCCAACACCAAAAACAAAAACAAAACAAAAAAACTAGCAAACTACTAAGTTTTAGATATAACCTATTTATTATTAAATTTCACATTCTTTAATTTTGAGTGCTGCTTAATTTACATACACTTATCTATTGTTCTAAAAATGGATTTGGGGGCTAGAGATATAGCTCAGTGGTAGAGTGTTTGCCTAGAATGCATGAGGTCCTGAGTTTAATACCCAGCACCTCAAAAAAAGAAAAAAGGATTGTGTTGTCAACAAAGTGATATTCTGCCAGGCCTGGTGGCACACACCTATAATCCCAGCTACTCAGAAGGCTAAGGCAAGCCAGGTGTGATGGCTCATGCTTGCAATCCCAGTACGTGGGAGGCTGAGACAGGAGGATCACAGGTTCACGGCCAGCCTCAGCTACTTAGTGAGGCCATCCGCAAATAGTGAGACCCTGTTTCAAAATAAGGAATAAAAAATAGGGCTGGGGTGTAGCTGAGAGGTAGAATGCCCCTGGGTTCAATCCCAGTACCACTAAAAGAAAGCCAGAGGATCACAAGTTTAAAGCCAGCATGGACAACTTAGTGAGACCCTGTCTCAAAATTTTAAAAGGGCTGGGGATATAGCTCAGTGGTAGAGTGCCTTCCTAGCAATGCATAAGGCTGGTTTCAATCTCCAGTACTGGGTTGGGGGGGGAGTAATAGCCTAATATGAATCTTCACCTTTCTGATTCTTATGGAAATTTATAATGACTAATTTTTAGAAATCCACATACAGATAATGTATGTGAAATTCACAAAACTGGCTAACATCCCTTAGCCACCTAGGGAAAGTAACGTATCTAAAAAATGATGTTGAGCCGGGCGTGGTGACGCACGCTTGTAATCCCAGTACTTGGGAGGCGGAGACCGGAGGATCGGGGTTCACGGCCAGCCTCAGCTACTTAGTGAGGCCCTCTGCAACTTCGTGAGACCTGGTTTCAAAATAAAGGATAAAAAATAGGGCTGGGGGTGTAGCTTGGAGGTAGAACGCCCCTGGGTTCAATCCCCAGTACCACCAAAAAAAAAAAAAAAAAGATATTGAACTAAAACCACTAGTAGTCTTTTAAAAGACATAATAATATCAGTGAAAACTGTGTGTGTGTGTGTGTGTGTGTGTGTGTGTGTGTATATATGTCATAACAAATCATATTCACAAAATTTTGAAAAATTGAGAACCTTAACATACAGCTTAAAATTAAAATAGATGCCTACCACATACAAAAAGAGACATTTAAACCAAACGACTCAAGTAAGTTCTCTCTCAAGTTTCCATCCAGGTTCATAAAATAATAAGAGTTAAACACACATAATTTGAGCTGCGCATGGCTCAGTGGTAAAGCCCTTGACTGGCACCCAAGAAGCTGGGTTTGATTCCCCAGTACTGCACACACAAAAATGTAAGTAAATAAGCCAGGCATGGTGGTGCACGCCTGTAATCCCAGTACTTGGGAGGATGAGACAGGAGGATTGCAGGTTCAAAGCCAGCCTCAGCAACTTAGTGAGGCTCTCAGCAATTTAGTGAGACCCTGTTTCAAAATAAAAATAAAATAGGGACGGGGTGTAGCTCGGAGGAAGAATGCCCTTGAATTCTATCCCTAGCACCACCACCAAAAAAAAATAAGAAAGTAAATAAATGCATAATTTAGTATCGGGCAACCTTCAAATAAAAATTTAAAATTTTCTCCTTATAATTACCTTTCTTTCCATTTATTATTCACCCGCATTACTGACTGAAATCCCTTATACCAGAAGTAAACCAAATCAAAAAGTATGAGGATTATGCAACTGGTAAGAGTAAAAATAAGGAAAAGTAGGAAGCTTTACCATGAGCCACAGATTTGAGAATATTTACTTAGAAGATCTAACATATAAATCCTTTTACATCCTGAAAATACAAACATTTTTTAAAAAATCTTAATTTAGAAATTCTATAACAATTATTTGTGAAGAAAAATAACTAGTAGAGGGTAGGTCAAATGTGAGGTTTATTGTGTTTCCATAAATGCTTTGTATTATCTAGCCAATAATAATCTGGTTGCAAATTACCATTTTCTAAAAGAAATCAAAACTGAAATGTCTAAAAATTTCAATTGATTCAGCTTAAGGAAAAAATGTTTTTCCCCCAATAACACTATCACTAAGGGATACTATAAGTTTACTGGGAATTGTTTTTTTATTTAGTTGCTATTACAAAGAAAAGGCGTAAGAAATTTGGGGAGTTCTGTGGAATTTTGTTATAATATGTTCAGTAAGGAAAACATGTGAATGTGATATATCCAAAAATCTCAAAAGATAGTTCATTAATAGAACAAATATGCTGGGCATGATGGCGCACACTTGTAATCCCAGAACTTGGGAGGCTGAGACAGTAGCATCGCAGGTTCACCACCAACCTCAGCTACTTAGTGAGGCCCTCCACAACTTAAGTGAGACCCTATTTCAAAATAAAGAATAAAAAATAAGGCTGGGGGTGTAGCTCGGAGGTAGAATGCCCCTGGGTTCAATCCCCGGTACCAAAAAAAAAATAGAACAAATATAAAGTGTCACACTGTAAGTTCCTGTTCTGAAATATATTAGTTCCTGGGCTCTATTTTTTATCCTAATAGTTACATCCTAGTTCTTAAAACAAAACAAACCTTATCAATGTTAAAAACAAAACACAAAAATATGTGTAAAAAACTTGCTACCTAAAATAAATCTAAAAATAGTTTAAGAATACCTTGGTTCCCTGGAGAGTTCATTTGTCCCTATAACTATTACTAGAAAGAAAGAACAAGAGTTTAAAGATGCCAAAATTAATATAACTTAAAAAAACTAAGTGTGAGTTATTATTTATATATCTAAAGAAATGAATACTTTTCTTTAAATCTTTACATTTTTACCTAGATTTGTTCATACTCTTACAGTTTTTAATATTCAAATAATTAGTATGCCCTATACAAATCTGTTAAGACTAAAATGTTGGTCAGGCATTATTTTGAAATATTTCTGTAAGTCTGAGTTAATAGTAATTAAATTGTGGTCACTGCTACATAAAAAAGTAGAAAGTGACTGAATTCTTTTTACACTAAGCATGTTTGAACTTCATATTCAGGTAAAAAAGAAGATGATGACTGAAAAGTTAGAGAAAAACATGCAACCAATCGATATTTAGTAAGTATTTCAATAGCTGGGGTACTCAAGATAGAATTATTAGCTTAAATCAATTTATACTACTAAAAGAAAATTTATAATGAAGTAGGCATGCCCTGTGCCTTTTCTTTACAAACATAAATATAAGTTCTATTGATTGTGGAGAAAATACAGAGTATTTTCTCTGTACCCAATCAGTCAACAGACCAACCCAAATTAAGTTTACCTAGTAAATTCTTAAATTATTCAAAGGAGAGAAATAATTAGATGTCAATGCTTACATGCTCACAGTAAGCAGATGATTTAGATAAACTTATTATAAAAGATGAAGGACCTCTTTGTGGTCACCTTTGTTACCTGGGTACTCTGATACATTCCTCTGATCCTAGTAGGCCAAGCTGTCCATCAGAATCGAGACCCCAAGCATACACCTGGCCCTTGTCATTAAGTGCTAATGTATGAGCTTCTCCACATGAAACAGCTACGATATTTTGGGCATCCAGGGCAACAACCTGCTCTACAGAACAGAAGTCAAGAAGAGAAACATTACATTCTAACTTTAAACTTCCAATGAAAATAAAATATATTCAATCCTATTTTATAATAAAAAGCTAAGAAAATGCTTAACCACACTCTGAAAATAAGCAGTTATTTTGAAAAATCTAACAAATTTATGTTCCATACATAATTCTCATTGTAGTAAAATATTAATAACATTATACAGCACAACCCACTCAGAATGAACTGAGTATCTTGGCAAAACAGTTAGGAGTTCATAAAGATTCTCTCAGAATATACTCCATTCAAAATCATTACCAATAAGAGTCCAAGTAAAAAAGGAATCATTTAAATAAACTATTTGATTTTTAGCAATAAAACCACAATTAACCCATATAGTACCATATAGATACTACAGTGGAGGGGTGCTAAAATTAATGAAATAATCTGAATTTCTTTCTTTACAGATCTCATAAATAAAGCATCTATTGGATATGCTGAGTAAAGAAGTGAAAGACAGTATGACCATAAATGACAGGTTCTTTATGGACTGCCATTTTAACATCAACAGATATGAAATCTCCATAATGTGGTTAAAATGTGCTCAAGTTTTAAATCAAAAGTTAGTTTAAAATACTGACCTTCAAAAAATGGGAGGCTGAGACAGGAGGATCGCGGGTTGGTGGCCAGTCTCAGCTACTTAGTGAGGCCCTCCACAACTTAGTGAGACCCTGTTTCAAAATAAAGAATAAAGCCGGGCGTGGTGGCGCACGCTTGTAATCCCAGTATTTGGGAGGCGGAGACCAGAGGATCCGGGTTCGCAGCCAGCCTCAGCTACTTAGTGAGGCCCCCCCGCAACTTCGTGAGACCCGG
>PVJS01054230.1:0-13029 GCA_004027185.1 Glis glis
ACCCTGTTTCAAAATAAAGAATAAAAAAATCATGCTGGGGTGGAGTTCACAGGTAGTATGCCCCTGGGTTCAATCTCCAGTACCACACACACACACACGCAAATTTAGCCGGGCATTGTGGTGCATACCTGTAATCTCAGTACTTGGGAGGCTGAGACAGGAGGATTGAAAGTTTGAGGCCAACCTCAGCAATTTAGCAAGGCCCTCAGCAACTTAGTGAGACCCTGTTTCAAAATAAAAAATAAAATAGGGCTGGGGGTATAGCTTAGAGGTAGAATGCCCCTAGGTTCAATTCCAAGTAAAATAATAATAATATTATTCATTCAATAATAATTAGTATTCATTCAATAATTATTATATTCCATAATAATAGCTATTATTATTGAATATAAATAATGTAAGAATGTAAATAATGTAAGAATGTAAATGAGCAGATGTATATGAAAATAATAATAATTATGAATAAATGTTAAATATATTATATTATTATGTTCATATACATTTACTCATTTACATTCTTCCAAAGGATTTTCTGAAATCACTCAGGAAGTTGGTGATGCGCTCTGTTCTGTAATAAAGCAGAGGCCCGCCAGTACACAAAGGCGCGGAAGGCAGTTCCCGAGCTCTCAGAACCTGCATTCTCCTCGTCCCATCCTGAAGTTGGCGTGTACCAGAGGCTTGGGACCTTTGCCCAGGGCAGAACAACGTGACCCCATCAGCCTTTGCAGTCAGAATTGACCCTCACAAAATAAATATTAACTAAATAAATTCACTTTGGAAACTTTATTAAAAAAAAAAGAGCAGAATTGTGACCTCTCTCCCCCGCAACTTTCTTGTCCATGGAAGAAAGAGTTCAGTGGAGTTTCCTCAAGATGTTCTTTGCAAACGTATGTAAACTGAAGCAGGGAGAGAATTCAGGAGGAAAGTAATACAATCTTGGATTTTTTTCCCCACCTCTGCCCAGAGAGAACATCATCCCAGGAGAAAAAGAGAATAATCAGGTGGAGTCCTTTGAACATATCAACAGCTTAATGAATGTCAACCAACATACCTTCAGCCATGGGGAGAGCAGTAGAGGTCACCCGCTTTTTATCCTCACTTCCCCGCAGGGCTGCTGTGAAAACTCTTCCTAAAAACCGGGCATATGCTGAATTCTAAGCCCAGATCTGGAATGAGCACAGAGAATTGCTGAACTCAGATTCTCATAAAACTCATTTTTTATTGCTAAAATCTAAAATTAAAAAATCAAGACCAGTTGACTACATATAACTGTGGAGATTTCATTCTCTTGAAAAAGAACAAAATAGGAATATATTTTCTGGAAAAGCATGCCTGAGTTGATCCAGTATTTATGTTTCAAGAACAATTACCGGGACTTTGAGATTAAAGGATTTCATAGCATCCAATTGTAGTATTTACTAGGGTTCTATATGCAATCATAATTCTATGCGGTTACATTAAATCTCCCCTGCTGCATTTTAACTCATTTTATTCCTTCTTAACAATCATTTTTAGTATTATCCACCAAGTATTCCTTTTTTGTTGAAAAACTGTATTTTCTCATAGTTTATTTTTCTCAGTATCAAGTCACAAAATTAATATCAAATGTGTTTATGTCTTTTAACAGTCTACTTTTTATTTTTATTTTATTTTTTGCACATGATTGAAAAATATCAAGTGGGTTTATAATTCAGAATAAAGTTGCTTTTTTTGACATGAGCACCCCATCCACATCCAACAATTAATTCTGTCCTGCTGGAGATGAGAAAACTTGTATTTATAGACATCAGCATAGGCTATGAAGGTAAAGAAGACAGAAGATTTAGTGCTAGTTTCTACCTCTGTTCATCTCATTAAATAATACTACCTTTAAAACATACCATCCATTGTTGTGCCTTTTTTAATTTTAACAACGTGGCTTCATTATCTGATTAAATTAAATAAATAGAAGCACATATGCAGTTTTAAGATGCCAAAATCAAAATAAGCCCGTGAAGTTTAGGAGAAAGCAACAGTCACACAATACATTTCAGACCTCTTTACGATATATGCGACTGTCATTCTGAATATTTCTTCCCTCTCTGTCTCATAGGACATTTATATAATTTCTGCAGTGTTACAATAGAATTACTCCTCCGAGAAATCTCATACTGTGAGAATGTACTAGAGTAATTGAGCTGGCAGATGGTCTTAATATAAGAAATATATTGATACAACAACCACTTACTTCCCTGACCGATGAAGCTGATAAAAGACGGAGTTGAACAGAGATTATATGAGGGGGAAATATCCAGGCTGCTTAGACTCATGCTGTGGGAGTCAGAGTCAAAATCATATAACCTACCTCATTCACTTTGATTAATTTTTTCCTCTGGTGGCATTATTTTATTCTCATCTCATTGTGCAAGTCCTTATTTCACTAGGTTTAGTTATTTTCCATCCTTGTTGATGTAAAGTACCAAGACCCACATGTTTATTCTTACAGGGTGGGAAGCACCTGGGAGTCTGGTTTTCATAAGTTGGCAGAACCAGAGCTTCTCAGTCACTGGAAGGCCCGCCCTCCTCTCCGGAACTTGCTTCTCTTGTTTTATTTATTTATCTGTTTTTCCCTGCAGATCTCTCGGTGTCTGGCGCATAGTAGTTGTCTAAGGAACATACGTTAAATAAATTGGTGCCATTTATTCATGTGAGCCCGTCTTCCTGCCCTTTGTAAACTCAAGTTACTGTCTCACAAAAACTTACTCCCTCCCAGAGACTGCTTTATTTTTTACTCAAATATCTGTGCCATCCAAAGCTGGCATGGAAATATGTATTAGCTTACTTGCCTCAATTAATTTTCCTGCTATGGAGAAAGTGTTACTTTCAGCAAACACTTTTAGTGATAAAAGAAGCGGTAGGAGAAAACAGGCTTTGAAGTCACAAATACTTTTATTTAAATTCCAGTTCCCAGATTAGTTAACTCTATGGTCATGAAGAAGTTACTTAACCTTTTGGAGACTCAGTTTTCTTATTTTCAGTAACATCTGCTTTTTTAAAAAAGATATTTATGTGACATTTGAAGCATTGCATAAATATTAGGTCAGAAGAGTGCCTGCAGCATGGGACATTTCATGAAAATTCATCCATTATTGTCTTCAAATTTCACATTGTACACAATACTCCAAACTTTCTTTTCTAAGGGTAGATAGTAAAAGTTTTATACTATTATTTATTTAAAGTAAAAATGTATTGCATGAAAATAAATCCCTGATAGATTAAAAAATGAGATGAAACATTCAGTTCAAACACACTCATCAGAATTGAAGTTAATAGTGAGTGATAAAGTACATGGTTCGATTTGCACTAATGCTTCTCCTAGGTCATTTGGGACAATTTGGTAAGTTTTAGCAAGTCCTGATGGTCAAAAGAGTAAGAAGTTGGGGTCTCCTGGGGAATAATCAAGCAGCGTGGATAGGTATGAATCTGGCTGGCTATCCCTCTGCCCACTTAGGAGCCTCAGGATATCAGCAAAGACCCACAGGTGGTAGTGGTGCCAGATGGGACAGGAGAAGGGATGTTGATTGTTAACACCAGAAAGAAGTTTTCAGAAGCTGTTTCATTATAATCCAATGGACAGAATATTCAAGTGTCTCTTTTCTTACTCATTTGTTCATTCTTAAGAAAGATCACTTCACTTCCTGTCTCTCATGTGCAGATGTTGACCTCAAGGCTCTGAGGTGAAAGCAGACCTCACCACCAGGCGGTTTATAGTCTAATGAGGGGAAGGAACATTCATAATCATGCATGTTCAATAAAATACTATGGTTGTGTACATTCAAAAACTACACTTAGGTTCTATTTCAGTTTGATATTTATGTTTTAGAAAGGAGAGGATTTTAATTTGGAAAAAATAAAAGCATCTAGTGGGATCAGCAAATTACAGTTGTAGATCTTGATTTGTACTTCTCAATGTTTTCATATTTTAAATCTATGCCATGTGTGTTTGTTTGTGTGTGTGTGTGTGTGTGTGTGTGTGTGTGTGTGTGTGTGTGTATGGGCTGGGATTGGGATTGTTGTAGTTTTTCCAAATCTCTTTCATATTGATAAATCATTTTCTTCTAGTGTTAATGGCAAGGTCAGCATAGAAGTACATGATTAGAGTCTTTAAATATGTTTCCAAGTTGGAGGGAATAAACTAACTCCCACATAAGACCCACAGGTGGATCATCTATGGTAGTAGCAGTAGAAATAGTAACAGTAGTGGCACTACATATAATATACACTGAGGGCTTCTTATTGCATGCAGAATGACAAATAGATATCCTCACAATACCTCTTTTAAGGTGAGGTCTACTCTTTTCATTTCTATTTTAGGGGTTAGAAAACCAAGACTCAGAAAAGTTTTGTAATTTTTCCAAGGCTCCGCAGTTGGTCGCGGTGCCCCATAGAACCAAAGGTGGAGAGAACCCAAGTTCCTACGGCCGCTGAACCACAGTGGGTCCACTTCCTGCATAATACAATGTGCTAGTCAGCTTTCTGTTACTGCAACAAATATCTGAGATAATCAACTTATAATTTGGAAAGGTTTATTTTGGCTCAATAATTTTAGAGGTTTCAGTCCGTGGTCACTTGGCCCTGTTGCTTTAGGGCCTGTGGAGAGGTAGCCTATTGGGGTGGGGGGGGGGCATGTGGTGGAGCAAGCTGGTCAGCTCATGGTAGCCAGGAAACAGAGAAAAAGATAAACCAGCTTCCCACAATCCCCTCAGGGGCACAGCCCTGATGACCTAAAGTCTCCCAGTGGGCCCACCTCTTAAAGGTTCTAATACCTTCCGACAATGCCAAGCTGAGGACCAGGCCATTAACATTTGGGTCTTGGGGGGGGGGGTTCCAGATACAGACTACGGCACCCAGTCCTTTTGGATCATACTGCTGATGGCTACAGGCCACCGTTGCTGTTGTCCCAGGACTGTGTCAATGAAACCTCTGAAGACTACCACCATCGCCACAGAAACTAAGGCCTAACAATGGCTTTTGCATCACACAGTTTCTAATTCGATTTCCAAATCAACTCAAAATAATGTAACGACTCCGATTTGCAGATTAAAAAAAATAAAAGTTTAGAAGTTTAATAAATAGCTCAGTGTGCCAACATTCAAATATAGGAACATTAGCTCAGGACCTATGTCCTTACCCACTGAACTGAACTGTAGCCTTGGGCAAAAAGTTAAAGACTCCTATCGCCTAGCAGTGGGTGAGCTTCCCAATTTTTCAGAGACTTAAGCAAAGCTTTCCCTTCACTTCTACACACACATAATCTAAACTCAGATTAAGCAGGGAGAAACTCATCCTTATGCTGATATTTAGTGGACATGCCCCAGTGTCCTCCTGGTCCGGTAAGAATCCCATTCTACCTCCATTTCTCATCCTCAAACCTTTACCTGACATTTTCAAATACCTTTTTAGAATTAAGTGCTTTTCCTTACATGGGTAGTTTTCCATCCTTGTGCCTGCCTCCCCATTTTCCCGTTTCCACCCAAATCTATAAATGTATGAACTTATTTTTTAAGATACACCTATTTTATCCCTCTAGCTTTACTTCAAGTTAAACAATATTTCCAAGAATTACTTCTTCTGTCATTCTATCATTTAAAAAGAAAATAGACTTGATCAGCAATTATTGTATATACCAAAAAAAAAAAATTCGGCCAATCTGTTCCAGAAAGGATTTTTATAAGTATTTTGGTATAGTACTAGTACATTAAACTAAAGCAATAGAAATTTTGAACAAAGACAATGGGAGTTTTATTCATAATACCTACTTCTCCATATATGTATATTTTAACTCTAGAATTTGCAGAACACATCCTTAAAAAGTTATGGTTCACACCTCTTTACAAATAGCAGATGTTGACAATGAATTTTAATCTCTCTATTTTATGTTTGTTACAGATATATTTTAATCACCCTGAAAAAGTGAAAGTAATACATAGTGAGGCTTTAAACACAAGCTTTAAAAGAAGGTTCTATTACTAGATTGCGAAGAACAGTACGTGAAAGCGGCCGCTTTTCATTGTGACAACAGTGCCACCTAGTGTTCATCTAGGACCATGACGTAAACTAAAAATGAATGTAAATTCTGGCTACAAATCCTAAACTTCTATTCATACATAGATTAATATCAAACGCCAGTAAAATTGAATTCATTACATCATTTTTGAAAATCAAAAGTAATTATAATTATTTTAATCACCTCAGTATAGAAAAATAGTAATTTCCCACTTCTTTTTTTTTTTTTGCGGTACCTGGAATTGAACCCAGGGTCGTTCTACCTCCGTGCTACACCCCTGGCCCTATTTTTTATACTTTATTTTGAAACAGGGTCTCATGAAGTTACAGAGGGCCTCACTAAGTAGAGAGAGAGAGACAGAGAGAGAGAGAGAGAGAAAGCTGAGGCTGGCCGCGAACCCGGATCCTATGGTCTCCGCCTTCCAAAGTACTGGGATTACAAGCGTGCGCCACCACGCCCGGCTAATTTCCCACTTCTAATGAAGGGCAGAACTATTTGACATAGACGTACACAACTGTATCTGTATCATTATTTATTTAAAAATAGGAGACTTGGCAAATTGTTGTAGAAAAAAATTGACTTTATTAAATTGTGCTTAAGGAGATATCTTTGTGAATTAGTAAAACACTTGAATTGGAATTTGAAAAAATACAGATGCTTACATATAGTTAACAAGATACATTATCAGAGAAGACTACCTAACAAATATTCAAGAATGACAGTAAACCTTGTGAATGCAGGTACAGGTATTTAAGGTGACTACAAATTATTTATGTGGGTTAAATTCATATAAGCTCTATTTTTACTAATATGTCAAAGTAATACAAATCTATACTTCCTTCTGAGTTTTGTCCAGATTTTCAAATGTGTATATTAAAATCAAAATAGATAACTATCTATATTTAAGTAAGCCATTCAATTTATCCTATGTTCTTTTGATATCTCTAAAATACTATCAAAATTGAACATTTCATAAAATGTATTTAGCTAGTGACAAGTATATACTTATAATCCAAGCATTCAAAGTATGCTGCTACAATTAGTATTTGTTCAAGCAGTAGCTACTTCACTATGAAAGGGATCTGAGGCTTAGATTAAAATGATTTCGGATCTTGATTCCCAAGCCCTTCAAATTGTCCTCCAAAATAATTCAGTTCTGGTTAAGGTTTGTATCTGCAATGTCCCCCCAAAGGTTTGTGTGTTGAAAGCGTGTTCCCCAATGCTGCAAACTCCAGAGGTGGAGCTTTTAGGAAATGTTTAGATCATGGGGTCTCTGACTTCATCAGTGGCTTGATCCATGGATGGCTGGTGGAACACTATTGGGTAATGCAACACTGGTGGGTGGGACCTGCTTGAGGAAGTAGGTCCCTGTGGGTGTGCACTGAAATGATTTATTCCCTCCACCAGACTCTTCCACCATGATGTTTCCCTTGGAGCCAGTCGCCCATGGACTGAACCTCTAAAACCATCAGCCAAAATGAATGTTTCTGCCTCTAAGTTGTTCCTGTCAGGTAGTTTAGTAGTAGCAATGGAAACCTGACTAACACAGTTCTCCCTTTTCCTGTATATATGGAGCCAGTTCTACACTTTCCATGAGCAAGAGCAGGGGATTGTCAGTTCTTTGATAGTTCCTTGCTTTGTTGGATATGAATCGCCTTGAGACAGGAAGGAAAGAGTTTCAGGAAACACAAGGCTCCTTTTTTCTCTGCACATAGTACATGCTCAGCAAGATTTGCTTGCATTCCCATTCCGTGCTTAACTGAGCTTTACCTTCTATTTCATTATCTTTCTAGTTAACAAATAGGTTATTTTATCTTGATCCCAAACACTTTACAAACTTAGCTTATTGAACTAATTTGTTTTTAGCCAGAAACAGGTGCACAGACCATATCCTTGAGTGTGTTTGTGGCAGATACTGTTAATTAACTGACAAATGTCATTCGCAGTTGCTCACTTTCCATATAGAAACAAGACAGGCTTTGGAAGTCCTTCTTAGAAAACTTTGGATTCTTTATAAGGGACTGAATATTCTTCCTTCTTCTCCTTCTTTTCCTTTGAATACAAACTTGACGCTCCCCATTCTTACCGCTCATGCATTCAATCACAAACATAACTACAACTACTGAGCTAAAAATAAAATTTAAGAGATATTAATGTTCACAATGCCTCAATGCAAGGCACAACAAGAAATTTAATATAAACCATTAATGGAGGAAGTTCTTCTAAGTTGGGAGAAAACACAGGGAGTAATTCTTATATGTCATCAACAGATTTAGTTGTCATTTTCCCCATAAGGGCGTAAAAAGGATCATATTCCTCATCTTATTTATGTTCTATTAATTATAATTCTTGCCGGGTGTGGTGGCGCATGCTTGTAATCCCAGTACTTTGGGAGGCGGAGACTGGAGAATCCGGGTTCGCAGCCAGCCTCAGCGCTCTCTCTCTCTCTCTCTCTCTCTCTCTCTCTCTCTCCTTAGTGAGGCCCTCTGCAACTTCGTGAGACCCGGTTTCAAAATAAAGTATAAAAAATAGGGCCAGGGGTGTAATGCGGAGGTAGAACGCCCCTGCATTCAATCCCTGGTACCGCAAAAAAAAAAATTATAATTCTTATCTGCATATAATTTTATTGCCCTGATTTGTTAAATATTTATTATATGTGTTGAATTCCCAAATGTATCCCATAAAGATGTATAAATATTATATCTCAATAAAAAAGAAAGAATACATAGACATCCTTACAAATAAATTTCATCATATACATTTTTAAATGAGAACTTTCAATTTGTAACCCTCAAATATCCCATTTTCACCTGCTTTTTACAGTCTCATTGCATATACCCTTCAACCAACATCTTTTTGTAATTCGATATTAAACTGATTCTTATTTTATTTTATTTATTTATTTATTTATTTATTTATTTATTTTTTGCGGTACCGGGGATTGAACCCAGGGGCGTTCTACCTCCGCACCACACCCCCGGCCCTATTTTTTATACTTTGAAACTGGGTCTCATGAAGTTGCAGAAGGCCTCACTAGGTAGAGAGAGAGAGAGAGAGGGAGAGAGAGAGAGAGAGAGAGAGACAGGGAGAGAGAGAGAGAGAGAGAGAGAGCTGAGGCTGGCCTCGAACCCGAATCCTCCGGTCTCCGCTTCCCAAAGTACTAGGATTACAAGTGTGTGCCACCATGCCCGGCCTGATTTTTATTTTAAATTACATTTCTCTTAGGTTTGTTAAAGACAATTCCTTGCTGTGTATTTCCTACATCCTGAAAATGTATATGTATGTGAGTGCCGAGGCAGTCATTGTATTCTATCCAGGGGAAATGAGAGTAGGGAAGCAGGCACACAAATATAGAGCATAGTTGTAAAAGAGATAGAGAAAAGCCAGGCATGGTGGTGCATGCCTGTAATCCCAGGACTTGGGAGACTGAGACTTGGGAGGATCACAGGTTGGGGGCCAGCCTCAGCAACTTAGAAAGACCCTGTTTCAAAATAAAAATAAAAATAAAAAGGGTTGGGGGTGCATTTCAGAGGTAGAATGTCCCTGGGTTCAATCCCAAGTACCGGTGAATGAATGAATGAATGGATGAATGAATGAATGAATGAATAAGTGAATGAATGGATAAATAAATAACTAAACAAATAAAAATAGAACTGCCATACAATCTAGCAGTTGTACTATTGTGTATATAGCCACAGAAAGTGAAATCAGCATATCCGAATGAGATCTACATTTGATTATCACAGCACTATCAACAACAGCCAAGATATAGAACCACCTAAAGTCCTATCAATGGATGAATGGTTGAAGAAAAAATGAATACACACACACACACACACACACACACACACACACACACACACAGTGGAATTCAATGTAGTCATAAAAAAGATGAAATCATGTCATCATTTCTGAAAACATGAATGGAAATAGAGATCACTGTGTTAACTGAAATAAGCCAGGCACAGAAAGACAAGTACTGCATGGTGTCACTCACGTGTGGAATGTTAAAAAGCTGATCTGAAAGAAGCTGAAAGCAGAACAGCAGTTCCCAGAGACTGAGAAGAGGAGGAGGGTGAGGTAGGAGGAGTCATTGATGAGCAGGTTCTCCTGATAGGGAGTGTGTTGAATATAGTTGACAATAATACACAGTACCTCTCAAAATAGAAGAGAGGATATTGAATGCATTCACTGCAAAGAAATAATAGACGTTTAAGATGCTAGATATGCTAATTACCCTTACTTGTTATCCAGTGTTTACGTGGATCAACACATCACAATGTACCTCATAAGTATGTACAAATATTATGTGCCAACCAAAAATTTTTAAAAATTTTAAATTTAACAGTGAAAACCTGAAAAACCAAATCAACTCCTTGTATAAGAACATGCTTTTATATTAATTGGGACAAAAGAAAAGTTGCTGGAGGGTTTGGGGTAGAGAGAAAGCTGGTACAGTTGACCAACATGAGAATAGACTGAAACAAGGTAGTGGAAGAAGCAAGGAGACTCTCGCCATACTCCTGTGAGTGTGGATGGTGTCATGGTCAGAGTCGCTTGAAGGGAGGTGGCAGGAAGTACTGGGATTTCAAGTGCATTAAAATACAAAGCTGGGCCGGGCTTGGTGGCACATACTAGTAATCCCAGTACTTAGGAGGCTGAGACAGGAGGATCGCAGGTTTGTGGCCAGCCTCAACAACTTAGTGAGGCTCTCTGCGACTTAGTGAGACCCTGTTTTAAAATAAAGAAAAATAATAGGGTTGGAGGTGTAGCTCAGTGGTAGAATGTTCCTGGGTTCAATCCCCAGTACCACAAAACAAACAAATAAATAAACAAACAAACAATACAAAGTCAATAAAAAGGAGGATGCTCTGTTGGACCAGAGGCTGGAAGGTGTGGGTTGACATTGTTAATATTGCCCTTAACTGAAGACTTTTGAGACGCAGTTCAAATGAGGGAGCTTGGCGCTTATTTCTGGCATATTAAATATCAGATGCCTTTCGTCCGTCTAGGTAGAGATGTTGAGCTGGCAGCTGTATATTAGAGCACAGGAAGAGACCAGAGGAACTTTTATAAATTTGGAATATATAGGTAGCATTTAAAATCAGTAGACTGCAAGAAATCACTACAGCCGTGAGTTAGGATGGAGAAAATCGCCAAAAACTGAGCCAACCTAACACAACCCAAAGTTAAGAGGTCAGGGAGACGGGGAAGAAGTCGCCAACACACCATGTTTCCCAGACGTGAAGACTGTTCCATTCATCCAGTCTGGCTGGAGAAGGACAGCCATGTTGCTAATTTGATGAAAGAATTTCATTTTATGATAATAAGTGAGTATTTGCCCCAAAGTTATTTCTCAGCCTGATACTGTTCTTCATTCATTTCAATGAAAGAATTTTTTTTTAATGCAGCCATGTAGAATACTTGTTTCAATTTGCCCAAAACACTAATTTTAAATTGTGGCTGTCTAAAATCCTGAAAGACTTCAATTGACAGGATATTGGTTTTCAGATCCTGGGAATTAACCTTTATGCATATTGAAAGTGTTTCTTGAAACATTTGGATTACATTGAGAGACATAAATCCATCAGGGATTGACTTCCACTGAGGTTTTTTTTCCAGGAGTATTTTGGCAATTTAAAAATCATGCATATAGAATCTTACTGATTAGGCAAATGGAAAATGAGTGCACCATACATTTTATGATGATTTCCCAAGAGCCTGACTATAGACTGCATTTTGCCCCATACCACATAAACACTTAGAAAAAAATAGCTATTTTTACACATGGACCTCGTTGCTTATGAACAAGTAAAATATTGTTTTGTGCTATGGCTGTCATAGATGGTTGACAGGTTTGGGAATGGGATGTAACAAGATGTCCATAGTTCTCCAAGGCGAGTTCTTTCTCTCGAACAAAATATAAATCATTCACCCTGTGGATGCTTATCAAACTGGGTATTTGGTATAACAAATTGGTACGTGAATGCCATGAGCCTCCTGTTTCTATAATTGGGTCAGATTTGTAATATGCATTTTAAAAAGTTGGGTCATTTTATAAGACATGGCACCATTTTTTTTAGAGAAAACAAAAGAAAGAATATCTATGCTTGAAAAACCCGTTTCTTCTAAGCTCCAGAGAGCTTGTCCTGATGCAAGGAGGTAACCTACAAAAGTGTTAAGAGCAACTTACTACTCTTTCCATCAGATGTCACTTTAAGTAGGAGCTGGAAATGACAAAATGAGATTCCATTTGGAGAAAAAGCAAACTTGCACATTTGGCATATAGACAGTCAAGAAGAAGAAGAAAATGCAGAAAAGATATTGTCAAAGAGCTTTGTAACAGCAAGTTGGACAGTTTATGGAATGATACTGCAATCAGTCAGACATGTAATACTGAGTCTGAAAAGGCCAAGGTTATTCGGAGATGCAGATATAGAGCCATCAGGCTGTGGGCGGGAATATTGGTGGGTCCCCCTCTTGTGATAGAGAAATGCCTCTTTCAGAATCCCATTTGCTTATAGACATCTCATTTTGAAAGCAATGTAGATAAATTGGGAAGTAGTCAGAAGAGATGTGGTGCCACTGTTAGTCAAGCCATTTAACTTGTATGTAAACATCTGACTACGTGATAGCACTGTAGAACGAAGCTGCTATAAATTAATACAACCTTGAAAAAGATTGTCACTGAAAGTGGGTCAAAGGGACAATATTGAAAACTTGATTTCTTTTTCTTATAAATAGCAATTCCATGATGTATTTCTTAGGAGAGAAAGGGCACAAGGTGTAATGTATGATTCAATTAATACCTTTCCTGACCAGGAAACCCACACTGCTTCCAAATGTGATGACAAAAGGCTTTAATAGTTTTGAGATCTGTTCAAAATTCCTGAGAGATTGTCGGGCCTGGTGGCGCACGCTTGTAATCCCAGTACTTTGGGAGGCGGAGACTGGAGGATCCGGGTTCGCAGCCAGCCTCAGCT